>JAUZNJ010027765.1:18413-42172 GCA_034780135.1 Jordanella pulchra | reverse complement strand
GATGCCTCTCGTAAGTCCAGTGCTACCGGTATCAAGATGGATTCTGTTTTGCCGTGCTGCCTGTTCTGAGGACATCTTCTGTAACTTGTTTTGGACTCATTATTTATTAAACATCTTAATCTTCACTACAACCTGGTTCCGCCTCTGCCTCACCACCAACTAAACAACCGCATCATGACAGGAAGATGCAAAAGTTTTGCCAAAGGAAGATAGGCATCAAATTTGACATTAAATTGACTAGAAGGCAACTATTCACAGAACAAGGAAAAACATATGCAGAAGTGTTGATAAAAAATAAAGAGCAAAGCAGGGATTGGTGGACATTTATACATTTAGTAAATGTGCTGTTCTGTCATCCTTTGCTGTTTATCTAAAAAGTGATCTTTAAGTGACTTGTGCATAATATTTTCCACATTTTATTCATGATGCAACAGCATTAATATAACATGATACATCTACTCACGTTTGACCCCAACTCCCTATTTATGTATGATTTATAGCAGAGTGCACTTAAACAGATGTTCTGTATAGAGGAACAATTCTGTGAAAAAAAAACTCTTTTGTCTCTTTACTAATTTATCATCATTCTTCAGATTGGGACCAGTTGTAGAATGCCTGGAACTTGCATAAATAGCTGACTCAGAGTGTAATAGAAGTATGCAATACAATGTACAGCACTCTTTGCAGTAGAAAACTTGCAGTTGACAAAAATACTTTCAACGCTAACTGTTTAAAGTGTACTAAAAACGTACCTCTTTGGATTCAGTGCTGATTGGACTCAGCAGGAGAGAGTACAGGACATCTTTACCTCCCAGGAAGAGACGATCACGGTATTCATCAAGAAAGACAGCGCTGAGAGACAGTTGGCCATCATGGCCGCTGAAGAGGGAGGACCTGTTGGTGGACAGCAGGTCTGCAGACAGAACAACGAACATTAGGTTAACAGCAACAGTTAAAGTAGCATGGTTTGTGTTCCTAATGTTGCAATTGAAAAACATTTAATCACATGCGTTTTTTTTCTTCAAATATGTTATCCTTTCATGTTCTCATCACAGTGTTTGGACACAACCATGCTCTCGGCTTTTGCGGCGAAACATGGATGCAATTATCTAAATATTCAGTTCAGCATATGATGCATCTTAGTTTGGGGGCTAAGAAGTTAAGTATTAAGTCCCAAAACCATTTCCATGTGGTCCCTTAATATAAGCTCCTATTTTCTGAGTTTTATTACAAGTCTGCCAATTTCTTTAACTTGCCAATTCAAACATATGTTCCTTGCTCCTATCACAATCAATTGTCCTTTTTATGAGCTATCAAAATAGTCTGATTTGAAAACCAATAAAAAAGGTAAACATTCAATATGTTTTGTTTTTTTAAAGAAGTATACGCTCAGCTTTTACTGATCACACCCTTAAATCCTGCATAAAGCAAACACTACAAAACCAAATTGATTTAAAGTTGTAAGAACCCTAAGAATGTAAATGTAAATATTAATGTTATTTTGTAATTGAAATGTAAAATAAAGATGATTCCCTTATCACAACTGGATTTCCTATAGATCTACAAGAGACATTTGTTTTGACACTAAACATACAGCTAATGAGGCTATTTACACAAACTCAGCTGGTCAGTTTCAGTATTATTGGTTAGTAAACCAGGATCTCCTTATCATCCACATATCTGTTTGTTTTACAGTGACATAGAACCATATAATCTTATGGTTAACCAACATATAATCGTTTTGGTCAAAGCAATCTGGAGCAAAACAAAAACAGGCCTCCAACATTCAATAAAACCACAACTGCTCATCCAATAAACACAGTCATTGAATAAGAGGAACATTTTCCTCGCTAGACAGCATTTAAAGTGGCTCTTATTTATTCTTTAGTGGTCAACCATTTTAGTCACACACAGTACTGTTTCCTATTTGATTCAACTTTCTGTTCAACTAATACACTATAAAGTAAGAGAATGATATCCAGACAAGGTGATTGTATTTCTGTTGACACAAAACACAGATGACTGATGCTTGATGTGTGGTTTCCGATGTTATTCAATAATTCTTATTACATTTTCAGTGGTTCAGCGATTCTGATGACTTTATAGAGAGAGTATAAGAAAAAAATCTAACACCAAAACAAAGAAAAAAATCACTCTTGGGTCACACTTATATCCACAGTAATTGTTACAGTAGCTATTAAATCAACATTTTCACTGTTGTGTCATTTAGACTTCAAAAAAGAAACATTATATGAAAAAATATTTTTCTTTGCTACCTGCTATTTTTGCAAATACTATCTATTTAATTTCTCCCTGGAAAATGCAACAAGAAAGACATGTTTTAGGTTGACAATAGGACACTTAAATGTGCAACTGAATCAGAGGCTGGCCTCAGCATAGTGGAGGACAAAGCTCACCAACTGTCAGTGAAACTTAAATAAACATACGATATGACAGCATTCATCCTCTGTTGCTTCACAAATTTAAGTTAATCTCTGAAGGGTAACCTCACATTCAATCAGCAGCCTACAGGGAGGTGAAACCATGCTGTACCCCCTTAATTCACACGGTGAAAGCATCCTTTTAGTAAAGACACAAGGCTATAAAACTAGGAGGACAACATTTTCAATATACTTATTTAAATAGCAAATATGGTTGGAATTAAATTGGAAAAAGAAGTTAATCTATGGAATTAAAAGCATGAAGTGAATTTATATGGTTTAATTTAGAGGCAGTTTCAGAGTCAGAAGGTTAATTTCACAGCTCTGCTGGTGAGGTGAAGTTGAGGTGACTTTGAGTTCAGATAGACACAGGGGGTCTTCTCTTATCATCTAACAACCACCGCTTGACACAAGCTTATCCTGTTTCTTCTCCTTAACAGTTCGACTCTCTTTTTCTGCCAACATGAAGACGTAGACAAAAAAAAATAAAAAATAGCTTGTTACAAAATGTCATCGAACAGTCAAAACCCAGGTGAAGTAGATGTTGGTCTGAATGGCCTTTCTGCTCATCCCTCACCACTTATCTGTCACACTCCCTTTCTTTAAACCCAAAACACCCTGGCTAACATGCTCATACAAACACAAAGATGGTGAGAATGGGGCTCGAGTCACTCAGCACTTAGTGAGGCGTATTGACAGACTGAATCTCGAAGACCCCGTCACACCTTGTCCATCACTGCAGCTTTGCAGACAAACACACTGGATCTGTTATTATTACAGATCTCAATTTCTCACACTCACGAGTTTCCACAAAGGGTCAGAAATGTCCCACTTGGGAAGCAAGATAATATTATTTCATTTATTTGTTTCCCGTCAATTTGCTTGTTTTAGAAACTTTCATTTATTGTATTAGCGACCTGCTGTGTACCTATCTACAAAACACCTCATATGGGATTGTCTTCAGCCACTGCCAATTATCAGAAGGAAAATGCTGGTACACAGTGCCTTGTAAAAGCAAACCAAGCACAAAGAGTGAGGAAAATTGTGTTTAGCCAACTTTTCTTTGTTGTAATTCTTCATGGCAACGGATCTATTCCTGCTGTAAAGACTGTTTATTTTCCTTGTAATGAGGCCACGTTTGTGAGAAAAACCTATTTAACTGATGAGTGGCAGAGCTGAGTATATGTGCCGCTCCCAAGAAAACATTACCAGTCTCTGCCAGAGCCAGGCGGCTTTTTGCTGCCATTAATTCTTGCTGGTGTCATTTATTGCCTGGGAAGAAATTTGAAGACACAAGACATTTTGGCATCTAACAGTTCATTCATTTTACTAACAGGGTTGGAAAATTGCATCGAATAACCAGGCACAACCAAAGCCTGACGCCTCCTTCAAAGCTCGGTCACACACTGCTGTGGGATGGCATCCCATTTGCTTTTCAAAAATTATTAAATGCAATGTGGCTGTGTTGGTCAGTCTGGCATACACAGCAAAGCCACACTAATCTAAATGTTTAATGGGTTTCAAGTCATGAGTGCAGACGGGCTGCTGCTTCCTCTACCCTCCCAAGTCCTGGTGGTAGTTTCTGATAAACCCTGTTCTTTTGGGGCAAGTATTAACATCTCAAGGATAAAGTTCAGTTCTAGGATATGGATGGGATGCCTTCTACAGAATAAAACTTTAAAATCACACAACAAGTCGAATGCTTCTTATCATAACAAGCCTTGTTTTGCTAGGAAGGAAGAGGCCATCCCACACCGTCACACTCCCTTAACCAAAAGCTGTTTGGCATTGGGAGACATAGGCTAAGTTTTTCCTCTGCCCACATACTCAGCTCTGATGTTAAAATCACAAATGCCAAGGATCACTATTACAACATAGAAAAGAAAGTCCAAGCACTCCTTCTTTGTTTTTATTTGAACTCACACACCTTGAACTTTTTACGTTCACATTACAGCAGCTTCCTTGTATTTCATTAGTTTTATGTAAAACTCGAATACAAAGTACAGCACAGTTGTCAAGTGAAGGTAAACAGATGCATTTATATGTAATTATAATGTAAAGAAATGTGTGAAACTAGGAAGTGTAAATAGTTGCTGTAACTGCTTAAAAAAGAGACTGTTTTAAGCTCTTTGACGTAAAAAAACTAAACTTTTGGTTTCAGGTAGATAAAGCATACACCTGGCATTTGGTTAATACATGTATCATAATGCATAATAGATTGTATCAACATTACAGATAAGATTATAAAACCTCCTTATTAACCATGTCAAAGAGGTTGCTTTAGTGTTGTAAAAACTTTTTTTGTGTTTAAAAATTTATATTTCTGTTTCTCTGGTATATTTCCCTTAAACCATTAAATTAAAAACAAATATGAACCAAAAACTTTGGTAAAAAAATAGTGCTCTGGAATGCTCCAAAATAATGAAGCTTTGTAATCATTTCCACAAGAGGACCATTATTAGTCAGCAGTGGGAGGAACATTAAAGCTCATGGCAACACAATAACGAGGAAAAAGGAAGCAGGGAGGCAACAGGGATTTTCACAGTAGGGAGAAAAATGAGATAAAGCAAGAACAGGAAAGTTGGAAAGAATAAGAGTGAAATGTGGCCGTTAGGTGAAGCACAGTTAGAAAATAATGAGCAGAAAGAAGAAGATGAAGAAGAATCCAGAAAACAGCGATGTGTAAAAGATTTACTAAGTCTAAAAACTTTAAAAAATCTTGTTTTACCTCAGATGATAAAGATTTGTCACAGCAGTATCACCCAACATGGATTTTATTTACAAGCAGACCTTGTAGTGGTTACAGTCTCATATCGTATCATATAAAGAATAACTGTATTAATTATATGAATAAATTTGCTACCACATTTGTTAAGAAATTAATGTGTACCTTCAAAATAGCAAACTTGTAGTAATTTTGGTTATGTCCAAGACTTCAGAATACTTTTAAAGACCAATGGACAATCTTAAATGCCTCTGTTGTGTTCATACTAAAGAGACCACATAGAAAAGAAGAGAAGTTATAGGACACAATATAGAGTTTAGTATTTCGCAACATGAGGACATGTGTTTCTGCTGGTAGTTTAATGACTTGAATCGATAATCTTCCTCTGTTCTTGGGATAGATATGTGATTATCTCACATATCAACATTTTCCATCCATCTTTGTAGTGGCTTTTTTGGATCGCTACACAACAGCTCATGTTATCTGAAATGCTGCAGACTTTTTTAATGTAATTCAATATCTCAAATGTTAAAGAAACCTATAGGGAAAAGAAAATAACTCAAATAGTTTATGTGCCGAGTACTTATATGCATTAGTTTTCATGGTTTTCGTGTTAACACATTTTAAAAAGAGTCAATATTGATGAAACATGGGTTCTTTATGTAAGAATGTACGAAGCCCACCTTGGTTGGTCTAGTTTTTTGACTTTACTCTCACAGTAGGATGAGGATAAGATATTAAGGGGACATTATCTTGATGCTTAAAGCCTATAGGAGTATTTATGTAGAGCAGTGTGTTTTCTAACTACCTTGAAATATTTAGTTTCTTCTCTTTTTATCCATTAAAGGAGTGAATTCTCTGTGGATCCTTGAAAAGAAAAATCATGCTTTATAACCTTCATCTGTTGCAGTATTTATCCTAAACTCATTTGGATGCATAAGCAAAGCCCTGTTTGATGTCTCCTTCTCGTCCGCTCCTTCTTTAAACCTCATTAATCACTCTCTGATATTTACACATCACTCTCTAACCAGAGCAAAAATGTAAGCACCTTAGAGTATATTACATAAAGAACCTAAAAATGCCAAAGAGAGCAAGAAAGGTGAGCTAACAGCTTCCATGTGTGGCTTGTTATCACTCCAGCAGCTCACGGCTTAAAAGTCACACCAGCATCTAACCTCTTCCTCCTCTCCTGTTGACTTTCCATCTGCACCTCTCCTTCCTCAAGCAGTTCCTTCTTTCCAGTCTCCATCATGCTCAGTAAATTCATCTTTCATGTCCTGTCTTATTATTTCTCTCCTCTTGAAGGACTTTTTGAAAAGCATATCTGTAGTTTCATCTCTCCTGTCTGTCTATCTGTCTTCCTGACTCTCACCCCTTTGCAACCTGATCTCTTTTCCTTTGTGTCTTTTTTACAATCTTGTGCATGTAGACCATATATAGCTGCAAACCTCTGACAGCATCCAAGGTAAAACATCTGTCTTCAATGTGTATCATTTCCCCGCCGGCAGTGAGCCGACGCTGCTGCCACAAACAGCAGACGTGCCAAACCAAAGCGACAGGCGAAGCAGCATCTGGTTTCATTGTGTCTAACCTAAGCTTTTTGCATCTCTGCGCCGTGAGATCTGCAGAGATGTTTATGCAATAATTTATTCAGTGTTCTGCTTAGTCAGCCTGCCATGGTGAGATGCCTGTCAGATCTGGCGGAGGGACCTGTGGACATCTTATTCACTTTCGTGGTTTGTGGTTTTTCTTTGATGTGGGGGCTTACATGAGCTCTCCATTAAGCAAAGAACAATAAAATGTAATCAAACTTCTGAATGAGGATTAAAAAAATGGAGGAAAATGACATCAACAAATATTTGAGTTTTCTTCCATGTGAGTTTGAAATATTTTCTCTGGAAACTCTTATCCACAGCCGTGTTTCTTTCATCCTTTCTTCCTGTAAACTCCTCTTTCTGTGTAGGTGCCCCAGCACTGTCAGGATTTGCCCCGACACTCCAAAAACATGCAGTTTAGGGTCCCCACTGACTCTAAATGGCATGCAGGGTCAGTTGTTTTCTTATCCTGGCTGGGTTCCTATAGTTTGGATGACATTTGAATATGATGTGCCAGAAAACACCTAATGCTGCCAAAGTGAAGTTTTCCTTACAGTGAGAAATCTATTTACAATTCTTATCCAATAGGATATAAAACTCCAAAACTAAATTGAACAAATATGTTCACTGGAAGTCCATGATTTTTCTAAAATATAAAGTAATTTAAATTGGATGCAAGAGACAGGACCTCAGATATTCAAAACCTCGGTGCCCTTTCCCCACAACAAGCCACCTGATTATCTCAACATACACATTACACACAGTAGTAATGTGAAATGAACAAATTAATTTGTGTTTCTGGGTGTGTGTATGCTGCAACCTGGACTCTGCTCTTCCTCTGGATAACTATTATTAGTAATTTCCAAAAACTGACTAAATGTCTTACTGGCAAATGTTTGGATGTTTTCCAACCACCTTTTCCTGTAAACCGAAGCACAATACTTCTGTTTCCAGAGAGAGTAACAGATGCCTGTTTTGTCCTTTGTTTATTTCTCTCATTTTTAAATGTGTCTTAATATATTTCAGCTTATTGTTATTGTTGATAATGGTTTGTGATTCAGAGTTTGTTTCATTGTATACTGTTTATTTTTTTAATCTCGTTTATTCAGATTATCGGGATTCTAATTGTCACCAAATTACTTTTAGTTCTCACAGACTCTAGTTTCTTCTGTTTCTCACTTTCAGCTTTATTAACTTTACCACCTCATCTTCCAGAATGTACAGAATGATTTGGGAGGTTTTATTGTTAGTTTCTGAATTTGAATTTTTCCTAGCCTATTTGTGCTATTGTTATCTATTAAATGACTAATGAGTTATTTTCAAGACAGATTTTATAAATTGTGTTTAATTTGATTCAAATGTCATTAAACCCACCATCTTAAAAACATTTTAATGATCTAAGAAGTAAATCCAGTAGTATAAAAAAAATAAACTGTCAGCAAATATTTATTATCCATGCCATTTTTTTGCTGCAAAAGCCAAAAGGTAACAAAAAGCTGCTAATCGTACTCTGAAATCTCTAATGTACAAATTGTTCAGAGGTGAAGTCTAAGCTATATTAAACTTTTGACAGGTTTACACCCAAGCATATCTATAGGCACATACGCATACATGATCGCTATCAGTGTTATTGAGGCTTAGTGGGGAAGAAAGAGAAAAACACATCTGAAGCCTGTTAGACCCCTGTACTTCAAAATGTATACCAGACCTTTGACGCCCCCCCCACCACCACCACCAGCACCACCACCACGAATAAATAGGTCCCTAATTCAGACACGTCTTTCCACATCATAGCAGTAAAAACTGTGTGTTTCTCTAACTGTTCCTCCTCTGCATTTTTTTTTTCATCAAGCTCTGACACGCAAACACACTGACGGAGTTTCATTAGACTCATTACACCCCTGACTGACTTCCCAGGGTATCATTAGATCTCAGCTGTATATTATTGCAGTGTGTCAAATATTTCTGGAATTTGCCATGTGTGCAAAAAACATTGCACACCCTCCCAGTCCTCCTCCATCCTTCTGTGCCAGGTTTGGTATAACCTTTCACTCATTGTATCTGCCCAGCTTGCATAATTAATCTCAAGGTGTTTTTTAAAGCAGAAAAAAAAAGTTAAACATGCACTAATTTCTTTACTGGTTCCCCTCTTCCTGTTCATAAATATTGTCCATTCAAGATTAAACAAAACATTAAAAAAATAGTTTTTTTAATGCTGCAGATTTCTTAAATGAGCTCAGCTAGTCAATAAAAGTTTCTTCAAGCGCATATATGTTAATAGGAACTTGCATAGATATATTCAACACTGGCCTCTTACCTTTAATGATATCTCACTGTATTATTTAACTAAAACCTCCAAATACTTTGTTAAGACTTGTGGTTTAAATTAACAGCTTTCAACACTAAGCAGATATTTACTGTCATTGTTTAGTTTCAGGGAAGTGCACTGGCAGGAAAACGGCAGCACAGAAAACTGATGACAGATTTAAGTCAGAGATATTATGCTAAATTGTTCCTGTTCCTTGCTGCAGATGTCATGGCTCATAATTTAACTAAGCCAGACAAATGTGATCATTTAGAAAAACAACAATAAAATGTGATATAGGCATCGCCGCTAATACAGAGATGATAGATTTAAATTTCTTCTTATCATTGAGTTTCACTTTCATTAACACCTGCTTCCTTTATGTCTCCCTCCCTTCTCTTTTCCTATTTTTATAGTTTTATTATTCTTCGTGAATTAAAAGCAACCTAATTCCTCTGCACTCTAGAGATACTTAAAAAAAGAATCATGTTATCTGATCTTCCCTCTAGGGCAGGTTTAAACACAGCGTAGGATCTTACCTCACCAACTCCAAACACCCCCGCAACGAGAATCTCCTTCCTCCTTCTCCCTCATTTCATCATCATCATCCTCATCTATCTCCTTCTTTCTCTTATCTTCCTCTCTGATATTCAGTGGTTGTAGTTCTAACATCCCTCCCTTAGCCGAGCTGATCCCACTATAATCCACCATGAAAAGCACCCAATCCTCCATCTTTCTTTGATTTTCTTCTTGGACTTCAGTTTTTCATTTAACAGCTTTTCTCACATCCTTCACTGCCTTTGTGCTTCATCTGAAGCCCCTATTCTGTTAGTGAAATCTGCTTTAATGTGCTCAGCCAAATCACCACTGGCCTCACAAACACTTTAACTCAAAACAGCTTAATCCAAACACATAAGAAGTTCTACTTTATCCCTCCTTAGATTTACTGACATTATATCTAAGTTCAAACACATTTGACTTCTAGCAAACCTAAAATCTATTAATTGCTTTGATTGTGATTCTTTATCATCATAATTCCAATTTGAACAGCATTTTAGTTTCTTTCCTGGCCAACATTCTTTTTTGTATTTGTATTTATTTTGTTCACTCTCAGTGCTGTTGAATATTCGTTATGTCATTAATCTGACAATATGTAAGTCACTGAAGACTATATTTTTTGTTTTTGTTTTTTTAATTCTTACAACCAAGGCAAAAATTAGTCTTTAGCCCTTTAAAGCCCGAACAATGAAATAATTGACAGAAAATTCAGATTTTTTTTTAATATAAGAGTTGTCATGGAATGAAAAATTATGAAAAAAAAACATAAGTTTTGTATAATTTAAAGTGGATCATTATTTGCATAAATTTTGATACATAAGGCATTTCCGTATAGTCGTTTATACATTTTCTGTTCCCTACATATTTCTGATTTATTAAGTCGGGTTCTAAAAAGCAAAAATGTCCCACTGATGATGCAGAGGTCTCAAAAATGTATGTATCAAATATGATATATTTGGCTTTAAAGGGTTAAACATTAGGACAACATAAATTCAATTTTTAGTGGATGCACCATAAAATATAATATGAAACAAAGGAGCAAGTTCAATGATAGTTGCTGATTCAATTGTATAGTTATTTTCAACAAAAGCTAATCTTTGCACACTTTAAGATGTCTCATCCACCGTATAGCAAAGCTAAACAACAAAAAATACTAAAAACTATCCCAAAAAGCAAAATTTGTGTTTACTCTATCCTTGCAATGTACAGTTTGTACTACCAAGCAATACTTCTAAAATAAAACTTACAGTTCAATAAAAAATAGAGAAGCTAAAGAGCTAATGGGAAAGTAGAGGAATCAATAGAACAATTTTTTTTGTGGCAACAAAAAAAACTTTAGACAGGGCAAATGCTTTGGATGTATACCCAGAAATATAATAGAAAGTTTTAATTTAAAGCATATTTATGTGTTAGTATTAATAAATGTACAAGAGTAATTTTTATTCCACACTTTTTTATAATTTTTTTAAATCATTTAGAAAATCCTGGATCTATTTCATTCCACTAAACAACTACACTCATGCTGAATTAAACCATATATACTTTCTGATATGTTTGTTCGTTCAGATCAAGAGTAACTTTTAAAATACCGATTAAGCAGATATCAAACATATTTTCCACTAACCCCAAATAATTGTATAAAAGGTTTTTTACTGGTGTGGTGTAATATATTAATCTTATATTTTCATAAACTGTAAAAAAAAAAGTAATAAACAAGAACAAAAATAATAAAAACAAAATCAAAGGTTTTCCACCAAAAGAACTTTAGTAATATTCCAGATAGTTGAAGACGACTTTATGTTTCTATTTCACATTAAACACCACAGAAATACATACAATCTACACTTTAGCAGAAAGGAATATCTAAAATGTTATTCTTGTAATGTCTGTGATACAGCGCTGGATGGGGGTGCACTTAGTAGCCTTGCAGCAGAAGGGTCCGAAGTCTAAATTACCCTGTGATGGACTGGCTACCTATCCAGGATTTACTCTATCTTAAGACACCAGCCCCCCGTGATGCTGATAGGTTGCAGAAGATGGATGGATGTTTCTGCTACTTTGTTAGCCATGCTGTGTATCAGCTGCTGTATAACTGACACACCATTCATAAAGTACAATCCTTTATGCATCACTACCCTTTTCAGCTGCTGTTATGGAACTAATTGATTAAATCAGGTGCTCTGTTTTTCGTTTTTTTTTTTTTTTTGGTGTCTGCAAGGTTCCCCGTCTTCCTTCATACAAGGTTCCCACCAACTCCATCCTGTATTTCCATTACTTCACATTGGCTCTGAGCCAAAATACCAGGTGGCTAAATATGACTATAAAACTACATGAAGACTGAAAGATCTTTTATTGGCTCATCACAGTAAGCTCAATGTTTTTGTCACTTGTTTTCCCAATGAAGATATGGCTACACCATATGTAAAAAAAGGTATTCTTGATTTAATAAAACAGTACAACAAGGTGGTTTTACCTCTCTATTAAAAAAAGACTCCAGAAAAAAGAAGACTAGACAGATTGAACTTTTTAAAGTAAAACTAAAACTTTTCAAAGGGAAAGTATGGGCAGGTTCACCTACAAATGTAGCTGACATGGAAAAAAGAATACAAAGAACAACATAAGTTCAAACAAGCTCCAGTATTTTACTGAATATTCACAGCTGGCAAAAGAACTGCGAGAACATAAATTACATGTAACCACAGATTGAAACACATTGCATTTGTTGCACTTGAAGAACAAAACACATGTGCTCTGACAGATTGTAGCACCATTATTTAATAATTACATTTTTTTTGTCAAGAAAATTACTTTTTTGTAAAGATTTCTACCACAGAAATAAGGCAAAACTAACATTTGGAGGATTTCCTATTCATATGATACAACAGCAGAAGTTTAAGAGCCTCTATGTTAGGGATGATGAAGCTGGCCGATTATTCCAACCTGTGGGCCACTTGAGCTTTCTCTCAAAAAATACATATTGGCTTGAAGGTCTTCCAAGTTTTGTGTTTGTTTAAGTCACATTCAAAAGATAATAAATTTTATTATAGAAACTGTGTTATTTGAGTTCATTGTCTTGTTTTTCTCCATTCAAATATTTGGTTTTATGTTTTAGTCTTTACGAAACAAAACTGATTTTGTTACATAAGTGATTATTGCAGAGTAACAAAAGCTCTATTGGTCCTAAATGGGCTGATTGTGTTGATTTAACTTCTTTCCATCTTACGAATACAAGTACCTGCTCACCAAATGTTACTGCTAATGAACCGGGCTTGCTTTCAATGAGCCTTATCCTATTGCAAGAACATCACAATGAGTAAAGTTTTTTTCAAAATCTTTTTAGAGATATTCATGGAAATATCTAGCAGTTAAAAGAAATGGATTTAAACATTTTGTTGTGAAGGGCAGACACTCATGGACAGCAGAACCAGCTCTGGTTTAGCAATAATGAATCTCTTATAATTCTGTAAACCTCCTTTGTTTCAAATGCCAGTCACACTGCTTGGCAGGTTTCAAGGTAATTTCTCCTATTAGGATGTTTTTTTGTAGCTTTACACTTTTTGATCACATGAAAGGTGTTAAGTCATCAAATCCATGAGATTTTAAGTTGGGTTTCACTGCTACAGATCTGTAACTGCGAATGAATCAGAGCTATGACACAACATTATGCCATGCTGATTTGTGCAGATAGTTCCCTCATCTTGCTGCAAACTGAAAAGTAAAACTTACTGTATGAGACCCCCCCCTGAATGTTTTAACATAAATGGTAAAACAAAAGAGAGATGTTGCAGAAAATCGATGCATCTGGTCAAAATTCAGCAGAACATTATGATCTCCACCCCTTTGTTCTCAGCATTCATGCACTGTTCTAAACAGGATCACATCAAAAGCATCACATATACTTCACAGACGTGGCAAAACTTCCACAAACTCACCTTCTTACAGCAACAGAAACAGTGTAACAGCCCAATTAACATCTAGTTTCACCAAATTATGTTTTAAATCTCAACATTTAGTGCAAAATAAAAAGCACATACATCTTAGAGGCAATAATTCCTGTAAGATGCAATGAAGAAAAGGTTTTTTATCGATTTCCCTTTTTCCAAGGTAATGGGTGTATTTTTGGCCACCCCATTGCGCTGCCTGTCTCCACTGGGCTGGGTTCTACTGTAAATCATTTCTTAGATGGATTTCAAAGCACTGTAGATAACTTGCAAACCACCTTTTATCATGTCAGTCTTCTATCTTCTGCTTTTTCTCCCATGCATACATTTTTGCCCTTCAACCTCCTGACACTGATCTGAAACAAATCCAGTCAGGGTCAATGTGCAACTCTCACTGCACTGGCCCGCATACGCAGAAACTGAAGAACCCTTCAAAAACTCTAACAAAATATATAAACTTTGAAGATGGATAGTTAACAGGGAGCTTTTAGAAACTGCTGGAAATGGTGCAGCTCTTTTTCTTTAACTTTATGGATGCAGTAGAGTTCAGGGGGGTTTGATAAATACTTTTTTAGGTCTTGAACCCTCTTTGGTCAGTGTCTACTACTGCGATTTGTAAGGCTCAGGTTAAAAACCACATCATGCTGAGGACATTTTGATTGTTGTTGGCTACACCTGCAGCAGAGCTATGCACACTGTTTTTTTCACTTTAGCAATTGAATACCAGCGGACAGCCATACATATCTCCCAATGAAAAGAGATGTAACAAGCTGTGGATCTTAATGTATACACACACATGCACAGTTCACATAGTTTTGCCGTTTACTTGGAGTACTTAGTAATCTATATGACAGATGGTTAATGCCACCATTGTTGGGACTTGAACTCTCAACCTTTGCGCGTCAAAGGGACCAGTCTTCCTCAGTTTTCAGGTTGGCTGTTCTTTCCCCTTTAACTGTCATTCCTACATCACTTTCAATCCTCTGTATTTTCTCTCTTTTTCTTCAAATACATCTTCTCTCTACATTCAGTTGTCTGTGATCTGAAATAAACTCTTAAAATAAAGCAAATGTCTTCTTTTTGCACCTGTTTTGCACACTGTTTATGCCTTATTTTGCACTGGATTGGCAAAATACATGCAGAGATATACACGCCTGACATATGGGACCAATTTGCATCAGGTCGCAGTTTTTTTCTCTCTTCACCCAAAAACACAGCAGCTGTAGAGGTAATGAGAGAAGTAAAGAAAAATGTTTTACTTCTTATTATTCTAATTATCAAAGAAATCTATGTCCTGACCTAACAGGTAATTCAGCAAAATGTTAAGAACATCAACTGACGGGAGAAATCATGTCAGGCTGGCATTTCTAGATCAATAAGTGAAGCTGCAGATTGTAAAAGAAAGTGTTGTTTACAGAATAAATTACTTTACTGATTCCTTCAGGAATAAAAGAAACATTTTTGATCAGGCAAGTTTCAAGTTCAAGTGCTTAATTGGTGCCAGAGTTTTCTACGCACTGGATCCCAAGACATCTAGCATGCCAGAACCTGTTCTACTCTTGCACCAGTTTGCTTATGAGTCAGTAGTTATGTGTAAACATCTGCATTTGCAGGATTACTGGTAAAAACAAAATGATTGGTGCTCTTAAAAGATCTTCATCCAACGCAAACTGAATGGAATAGAGACAGGATCAAAAACCAATGATGGAGATGTTGAGTTAATTACAAAAAAATAAGCCTAAAATTGGTTCTTAAAGCTTAATAAATATGTTATGGAGTTAAACATGTTGTCTTATATGTATGATTGTTTGAAAAGCAAACAAAGTTCTTCCAGACTGAGAGCTACCTTTGGCTAAATTAAGTTAAATTGATCTGTTCCTCACTGGGCAGCAAAATTAACAATACAACAGCATAATCTTGATTAAATTACCCGATCTGATAAAGTTAACTGAGGTATTTAAGATGCAAGCACCGTATAGAAAGCAGATAATTTTGCTGAAAAATCAGCAGCAAAAACAGAAAGTTAAAGAAGAAGTAATGAAATGCATGACATTAGTAATGTTCCATAGTTAGGCAGAGAGATTTTATAAGTTCAGCAGGTCAATGAGCACAAAGAAAGTTATTCAGAACAGGCCAGACTGAATTCACACAAGAACACTCCTATCGGTATATTTCTACATTTAGAGAATTAAACAATTATATGGTTAAAAGGTTAAATCCAAAGCTGTTTACGTTTCATGTTTAAAGCTCAGATTAAAGATTTGCAATGAATAAATGCTCCATTATCTGGTATAGCATTGTTTCCTTAAGGTTATTTAAACAAAGGATTTTATTTTTACAAATAATTCCTCACCATGAAAAAAAGTTAATATAAACACTTCTGGTGATCTAAAAGGCATCTTTTTTGTTATGGAAGAAAAACTATTTGGAACCACCAACTAGGAATTTAAAGAGGTATAGTTTCTGTTGCTAACTTATGGGCCTCATTTGATTTCAGAAAACATAATACATCACAAACATTTAGAGCTCCACATTTAGTTCTCCTCAGGATCTGTAGACCTCCAGGGTCACCAGGCAAGAAGGAAAGATTGCAGCTGACCCCTCCAACCCTGGTCACAAACTGTTCACAGACTCCTCACAAAAACAGAATCTTCCAATCTGCTTCTAGCCTCATTAACAACCTCTTTGAAACTTTGCTGTTGAAAATACACAAATACTAACATTTCAGCACATGTGTATATTTTTTAATCTAATTTCTTATTGCCATAGTATATTTTTTTCATATTGTGCTCTTCCTGTGCAAAGGTTACACTATTTCTGTCTATTCTCATAACATTCCTATACAACTTGCATATGTCTTTCTTTAACCAAAAGCCTTATAAGTGTAGAACACTACTTACGTAGCGACAAAGCTAATTTTCTGATTGTGAATCTGGTTTTCATTCTGAAAAAAGCAAGAAAAAAAGACATGGTGGCTTTTTAAGTTAGTATGTAGGTTTTCATTATTGGTCCCCCTTAATACAACTATTCCACACAGACCACAATGAAACAAAACACCAAGAATTACTCAACTTCAAGATTTTTGGAATGTTAACAATTTTGGAATCCCATTTGTGAAGCCCTAAGATTCATTTATAATAAATATAGGATCAATTAAGATAACCGCTGGATTCAGAGCAATTTTGACAAGGATTCAAGGGTTTACGAGAGGAATCATTACAATCAGCCTGAGGAGGGATACCAACTGGATGACACAGGACTCTGCTTCACCAATTAGATTAAGAATACATAATACATGCCTAATCAGGAATCAGTTTGGATACCTTACAGCTTTTTAAGACCTACTTAAGATTCTGTGAGTTTGGCACTAAAATTTTGAGAAGTTCAAAACTTTGCAGTCTTTGCAAGAAGGATGCTAAAATTAGGCTAATCTTGTTGATTCATACTAGTCATGGTCTGTGTGGCTTTAGTAGCACATATTTTCTTTTACTTCAGAAGCTTAATTTCCTCTCACCCCAGCTCCCTTTGCATCTGTTGTCTCTGATCTGGCTCTGTGTTTGTCCTCGCCTCCTTATTCATCATTGTTATTAAGCAAGTTGTCTTCAGTTCTACCAGATCTCCATCTGAGAGCCGTTACAGGAGAAAAACTGCTGAGACGCCACACAACTGACACTCAGATGTCTACATCAGATGTGCAAACTCTGTGTGACTGCCACAGTGTCACAAACACTTAGAAAAAACACATTCACCAGCCCTGCAGAACCAGATGTTAAACTGAAACATCTTGAATAAAGAAGCGCAGAAACCATCACCAACAACAACATACAGACAAGTGCTATTTCAAAATGGGATCCAAAGAATTCAAACAGCACAAACACATATCCATTGACAAGATATGTTGTGTTTCTTCTATATTTCTTCCACATTCTATTTTTTACTACTTAAATTATTTCCTCTCACCATACAAATAGGTACAGTACATAGTGCCTTGCACTACTTACAGCATAATAACCAAGTTAAGGGGAGATAAACAGTAGCATGAAAATTGTATGACTGACTAGAAAGGAAAATTTCATTTCTAACAGTTCTTCCATGAATGTCTGTCAGTATGTATTGTATTTTAATTTATTACTGATCTTTTCAGTCTTAGGTTTA
This sequence comes from Jordanella pulchra, assembly GCA_034780135.1. Taxonomy (NCBI): domain Eukaryota; kingdom Metazoa; phylum Chordata; class Actinopteri; order Cyprinodontiformes; family Cyprinodontidae; genus Jordanella; species Jordanella pulchra. Next base: position 24,452 of record JAUZNJ010027765.1, on the reverse strand, counting down.
ATTCACTGGGTTAAAGCTTATAAAAGACAAATATCTGCACATTCTTGGAAAACTCTTAGGAGTAACATAAGGAGTATGCTGTGATGTACAATAGCAAATGCAGTGTATAAAGTCCCTGTTTCAGAAAACAAATGGGCTATTTGCACTGTGAAAACTTAGGGCACAAGAAACCAGCAACTTTGGGGAAGATGTATGGAAACAAATAGAGAATATTTTTATCTGATGGAAGCAGCAAAACTGAAGGAAACTTCTTAGATTTTGAACTTCACTTTTTTCATCACTCTCTTGTGACAACACAAATGAGACCATTACCCACCATTGTCTACCACAATTTTAGACAACTTTGTCATTTTTCTTCTGACTGTAGATTTGTGTTACTATCTGACATACAGTGAAAAGAAAAACATAGATCTGATTTACTGCAAAGAGATGTTCCCCTGTCTATTGCATTTGAAGGATTTGGCAAAATTTTAAAACTTATATCCCTGAGAAAAAGGAAGTCCTGGTTTACTAAGAAAGAAATATATTTAACATAGAAAGATAAAAATAAACATAGAGTTTAATTTAAGTTATATATACCTTAGTTTAATCAGAGATTATGCAAATGCTGAATATAAAAAAAATATTTTTAGGTATGTTATGGCTGCAAATACGATTGGAGGTAGCTGTATATTGAGGTGCATTAATTAAAACCAGTTACCTCTAGCCAAACATGTATACCTGTACTATCTCTGAGATGCTTCACCTTGTCATTTTTAACTGGGTAAACTGTCTGAACCATTATCTGCCTGGTGATGACTCACTTGTTGGTCTGCCCCCTGCTGTAGAGAACAGAAGCTGCATACATGACAGTTTTTAATTTATGCTATAAGAGCAGTGCTATATGTAATTTTTAAATCACGCATAGACCAAGCACCCCTTTCACTCTGCCTTTGAAGAAGATAAACTGGTATTTATTATTTTAACTACATGCCTATATTTAATTTCTTTTTTAATCAATTCAGGATTGTACTCATGCATTTTATACTTTAAATGTTTGACATTTAATCCAGCAGGCTATAAAATCCCCCACCAAGTACTTGTTTTATTTCAAACAGACATCCAAAGTTTTCATCCAAATGTTTCTTAAAGTTAAGGCTTCAAAAAAAAAAAAATAAGAAGAAGAAAAATAAGATTCTAAACAAGCCAACTGAGGGTCAGGCTGTTGGTTTTTCCAGCTTTTCATCTTTGTCATTTTTTTATTACTCTCTTATTTAAGTCTGAAATCATATGAAAGATTTGGGAACTCTTCGGCTGAACTTGAGAAATATGGACAGACTGCCATGAATGATTGCAGAGAATTAGTGGTAATGCGTAAAAGATGGATGAAGATGGATGGAGAATGGACAAAGGAAAGAGCTAAAAGATGACAGAATGAGAGACGCCCTACATTCCAGCAGGTCTGCAGTCTATGTCTGACTCCTTTTTCCCAGCCCTGCAGCAGAACAACTCACACTCTGCAGTAACAGCATTCAAGAAAGGCTAGCTGAGAAAGCAAACTCATTAATTCAAATGGTGCAAAAGCCAAACAGACCTTTTCCTTCTGAAAAACCAACACAGTCGGATTAAAACAGGACAGTGATGTGAGTGTCTGAGTTTTAAAGTTCACCCCCTGCCTTCAGTGATACAAGGTGAATATTGTAGTAGACAGAAAACGTGTGTTTCAGGTCATGTGTGGCGACGAAAAATTAGTTATATACTGTTTCACTAGACAAAAAAAAGCAGAAAACATGTAAAAAAAAAATACAAATGTTGCACAGTGCTCAACAAGCGAAGGATTGGGTCAACACATTTATACAAACAGCATGTTTATGATAGACAGACAGACAGACAGACAGACAGACAGACAGACAGACAGACAGACAGACAGACAGACAGACAGACAGACAGAGATTTTGTTACAATATATTTTGGGGGCACAACAAAAGAAAAGTCAAAAACACAGACCTTTAAACTAATACTATGCATTAATTTTCAGCCATACAAAAAGTGAAGGTATCTAAAAGTTGTTGAGATGAATCAGAATAGAGAGCAGACACAGAGTACATGCACCCATATGACTCTGTGGCTAAAACACTCAACTTCCTGCTTCAGTTTCGAGCTGCTAATTGATTGAAATGAGATAATGAGGGCTTTTCCTTCCACTAAATTACCTCCACATCCTCTTGGCAATGCAAACACCCTATGGATGTTTCTGGGCATTAAAACAGAAGGCAAATCTAGAACTCGAGAACACAGCGAAACATGTGGAAACAGAAAAAAAGAACAAGATATAAGAAAACCAATAAGGAACATTAGAGAACGTTGAGAGATTTACTAAGAGAAACAAGAGAAGAGGGCTAATGTAATGCTGGGGGGGACTTATGTATGGAAGGGCAAACTCAGGGTCAAATTAAAGGTCAATGAGACAGGAAGCAAAGAGCTGTGTGGTCACTAATGAGAATCTTCAATAGCAGAGCTCTTCCCACAGTTTACATGAGACACAAGAGTTTTCCTTTCACATCTAAGGATTCTAGTTATTATGTATGGAAATGCAACAATTATCGTTAAACTTCTTTTGTAACTAAAGTGTTTCTACATACTGATACAATACTTTGTGCTTAATATGGGTAAATGAAGCTTGGATTTGGTTTCTTAACTAAAAAAAAAAAAAAGAAAATTCCCAGAGCTTCCATTAATTGATATTTTGTGTGCATATCATTCTCGTATGATCGTTAAATTTTAATAACACTAAGATAATTTTTATATTTTTCTTTAATACAATGAAAGAAATTGGTTATTGCTGTCATTTCGGTCTTTGCTTGTCCTATCGGGTCAACATGGAGAGCTGGATGTTGAAGGCCCCAAGATAAACACCTGGTGGCGCCAGTCAGTAACCACATAGGTGTGATGAGATAAGATCATTTAACTAACAACTAGAAGTGAAAGTACACACTTTGGAAATTACTCCAATTTGATGATAAAAGAGTGAGGTGATTTGTAACTATTTATAATGAGTGTTGTGGTCTGGATATTTGACAGTGTGAAAGTTTAGGCAGATAGATCAGTGCAGATTTTTTTAAAGACAAAGTGTTTGTTTTTTTACATTGATGTAACACCTTTTAACGTCAGCCTAAAATTATTCATAATAAAAATGTACAAAGTGGTTAAAAAATGTGCTCTTTGAAATGAATCAAACAAAGTACTGAAAAACTAAATGCAAATATATTTTATGTTAAAGAGAGAAGATGTGAAAGTCCATGATGACAAAACATGGTTCTGGAATTATCAGCGATCTTTAATCCTACTGGGTGTCCCACTCAACAACTTTTATACACTAAAGTTAAAACCATAAACAAAAACTCACTTGAACCCTTCCTCTGTATAAATTTTTTAATGACATCAACACTGTATTTTCCAACCAAACGGTATTTTGTCATCAAAGCTCTGCTTTTAAATAAATTCAAACAAACACTGAGCTCAGAGCTTTGCAACAATGAAGGATATAGAGAAAAAGAACTAATGCAAAAACATGCAAGTGTTTACCCTTTTTGATAGAGAAGTTCAAATTTAAAGTTCCTATCTGACTGACCTAACTGCATTTCTTAGGTCATTTATCCATCCCTCACCAACACTCTGACCTGTATTTACTTTCAGCTCAACCAGGAAGACGGATAAGCTCAGATGGTGACTTTTCTCTTGAAAACTGAACAGGAGGAAATCCTGTGAGATATATTGGGCCAGTGATGATTGCAGAACAGTTCTATGTTAAACTGAATAAAACAATGAGCCGGGCTTGGCAAGAGCAGACAATAGTGCTGTACGTACACACACTGTTTAACAGGCTCATTATCTTTAGGCATGGATGAGTCACGGACAACTCAGATTAGAGAAAAAAAAAGAACTGTCCAAAAACAGATGGCATAGATATAATTTTCTTAAATACTAGGAATAAGATAAATATTTGTAGGATTTCATTTTAGTATTGAATCATATAGCATAAAAAATTGTTTCCAATGGCATAAAATGCTAGCTAATATAATTATTTATATGTTTTTTCAGCTATGTTTGACAGTAAGTTCAATCAAAATCAAAAGTAAATTCAATGTTTAAGTTCGTTCTGTCTTGATAAAAAAAAATGTATCAAAAAATTAAGATAAAAAAAGATGTTGGTTTTGGTCAGTATTTACACTGATGTTGTCCAGCAGAGAGCTACCATGCTGATGTGATTTTATGGCTCGCACTATACAGTAATATATCTTCATAAAAGTTAAATACTGTTATACTGGAGCAAGATATTATCATCATATTATCACAGTTAAATTGTATGTTTTCCCAGATAATGGTCTTACAGACTCCATTGAAGTCCATCCTCAGAAAATCAGACTTAACAGGAAGCTTTAGGTGGAAACTCCACCTGTGCTGCTGTGATTTTATTAAATCATGTTGGTGACTGTGTTGAATCGCCATTTAAAGGTGGGACATATTTTCTATGACATTTTAGCTAATTTGTTCTTAATAACGCCTACAAGAAATGGTTTATCTACAGAAACTTTCTTTCTAAGTATCTTTTATGAAAGTAAAACAACCTTTTTTTAGGTACATCTTGAAGTCTTAAAGCCTTCAGGCTGATGTCTTTGTATCAGTGTATTACAAAATGAATGTGTAAAAAGAAAGAAAGAAAGAAAGAAAGAAAGAAAGAAAGAAAGAAAGAAAGAAAGAAAGAAAGAAAGAAAGAAAGAAAGATGGTTCTAGTCAAGCAGCCCCCATCCTCCTATAAATGGGGCTCTGGAATGTCACCTTCTTAGAAAATATTTTAACAACTTATTATTTCAGGCACATTAAGCTGCGTTTCAAACACAACCAAGTTGTTAATTTAAGGTTCCTTTTAAAGATGAATTTCAAATCAAATGAAAAAGAAAATTCCGAATTTAGCTTCTTTAGCTGAGAAAGTAGCTACATTTAAAAACTAATTTGAATTCGACTATTCTTCAGTGGTAACTGTTAATCTTGTGTAATTTCTATTTACAGAAGTTGATCAACTTTTCCAAACCTTAGCATCATTTTTACTGCTTGAACTCAAATCTCTGTGTGTGCAGTATTTAATAACCATTTATTTATATGCCATCAGTGCTTTAAGCAGCTTAAATGTCGAAAGAGTTACATGCTTCCAAATTCCGACGTGGTTGCCGTCCTAATAAACTCTTTAATGAGATGGCCACACCATGGTGGATCTCACTGCAGAGAAGTGAAGCTGCGCCTAAAACCTCCTCTGACTGCGCACCCTGCCAGCGCTGCAAATCATGTCCACCCCCTGAAGCACGTAAACCTCTGAAACAGTAGCCAAATGAGCGACCCGAATTAAACGCTTCCAGCTTGGACCGCCGCAAGGAGTAATATAAGTAATTAGGAAAAGAACATTGGAGAAACGCATAGCCTACTGAGAAAGCAATGCATATCCTCTCATGCACAGTTTCACAAGTTAGTACCACCTGCTGAAACGCGCGCAAATGCGATGATAAAGAGCGTGTCTTTAGGATGGATGAATAAAATGCATTACCTTTATAGGAGAGTCTCAGCCGTGGGACATTTATTTTGGTCGCGCAGAGGCTGGTTACAAGGAGAGTAACCACAATTTTTCTGAAAAAGAAAAGTGTAAATCCCATCATTCTTCTCAGATGACTCACTCCTATTGAATAGGATTTTATTACTCTAAAAGCCAAAAGTCCAAGTGGAACTTTGTCTTGATTATTCTAATCAATGGGATCTTGTGTTAATTCCCGGAACGCCTAAAGACGCACTCTGCCTCGTTTGGGGGAATGAATGCCGCTCCGGCAGGACTCCTAATTCACTGCCTGTGCTCTGAATGCCTTCGTAGCTGCGTTCCCACAGCAGCACTTCAGAATATCTCCTCCAGTCTGGGAGAGATATATACCACGCCTCAGCAGACAGACAGAGAGAAAGAGAGAGAGAGAGAGAGAGAGAGAGAGAGAGAGAGAGAGAGAGAGAGAGAGAGAGAGA
>JAUZNJ010027765.1:0-18313 GCA_034780135.1 Jordanella pulchra | reverse complement strand
AGAGAGAGAGAGAGAGAGAGAGAGAGAGAGAGAGAGAGAGAGAGAGAGAGAGAGAGAGACTCTACTCTAGAAGCTCCAGGATTATTAATCTCTACATCATAAAAAAGTGAAAAAGTCACTACAGTTTACTTAAAAAAAAGCACAATTAAGCAATGCAATCATTCTTCCCGTGATGATCATTGGTGCCTTTTTCGTTTTTGACATTATTCCAAGGTTTAACACATGACCACACAAGACCACCTTTAATTTACCAGTTATGACATAATTGGAGCTAATCCAAATGGATTTTACCTTGGTAAAAGTGGATAAGATTCAATAAAAGTAAATATTTTATTGCAGTATGACTACTGTAAAATGTTCTCCCATTACCTTGCTACTGTTCCCTTACACTTGCCTCCTTCTCTACCCTTGAGTGTCCCCCTTCCAATTGTTTAAGCAGTGTTTATGATAATAAAAGTGATTAAAAACCAAGCTATAGTTTGGATACTTCTTATGTTGTAGCTAGGGTTTCTGTATTAGTAAGGCAAGGTAAATTGACTCTAAAGTTAAATGTAGAAAATTGTGTTTTATATATTATTCCATGCTGAAGGAGCTGGTTCTAAATACTGCAAATCGTAGTTTCTGCCTCCTGGTCCTTGCTTCAATCCCTTTACCTTTTCTAATGGTCAGTTTATCATATTCTCTTTACATCAATGGTCAATGGTAAGAACACCATTGTGGGCGGGAACCCCGGACTGCTACGCTCAATCCAGACAGCCTTTAGCTTTACGGATGTCATTATGCAATGAAAACACATATTGATAATGGGACTACAACCTTCCAGAAAATCACTATAAATAACAATAGCTGCACAAATGTAGCAAACTACTAAAGCTGTCTCTTATAAAAACCCAAATATATGAAGGTACTTACATTTGCATGTGTCACACAAAGTTAAATTCTATATTATATATAAATGTTATAAAGTGAGTTGTTTCTATAAGTCTTGTCATGTAAATGATTTTGGGTGATCATATAGTATCTCCTATGCATGTGACAGGAACTTCAGGAGGTCCCAATGGTAAATCAACTATGGATGGAAAGCGTCCTGTTTTTTACTCCTACCTCCTTCTTTGCTGCCAGGTGCATTAAGACAGCACTTATAGCAACCTCTGAAATACTGTTGTTACCGTTTTGCACAGTTCAGAATCAGCCTGTCAGGGTTGATCCTGGAAAGCCTTGGGAGAAGGAATTCTGGGCATCTCTGCTGAGATTGCTGCCCGAAAACAACACGTCTGGATAAGCTGAGGATGACGAGTATGAGTGTTTTATATTTGTTCACAGTTGATAAATGTTTTAAAACTACAGATGCAGATTCTCTGAACAGTGAGGATATAGGGATAAACTTAGATGTAATAGGAAAAGAAAACAGAAACCAAATGGAAGATTCTTGAAGCCATGAATTGTGAGAGAGGTAAAGGCAGACTGGACAAAGACTAAAAGCAAAGCGATGATCAAAATCCAAAGAGAAGTAATTATGAGGAAAAGAAACAAGTGGGTGTAATTACTGATTGTGAGACTGCTGTGCAGCAGGAAGATAACTGAGCTAATGAGACATGACTGAATGTCCAAATGACAACATAAGGAAAACACATGGACAATGAAGAATTGAGAGTTAATTCCCTCATGAAGGCTACCACATGCAAAATTTTAACAAAAACAAAACACAAAAATCTAACAACTCAAAGTCCTAAGAATCACAAAGCATTCTCATTAAATACATTCAATTCCACAAAAAAATATGTTTCTATGATCAAAATAAGCTCTTTATTAGGTTAAAATAACTTATCATAGAGAACTAATCAGGTTCTTATTCGAGAGTTTTTAGATGCAAAAGTTCTGCATTGCAGCACCACTTCCTGTGTTCTGCCAATCTCATTTGTACATGAAGACAAACAGAACTTGTAGTGCCAGACATTCCATTTAGGATAAAAGTAATCTAGACCCTTTTGTTATTCTTGGAGTGAAAGTTCATCATTGTCTCCATGTGTCCTAGAATGACCTTAATGGAACACCCTCTTTTGGCCTAGTGGTCATCTGGCCATGAGCTTGTTTACATCATGACTGCTATACTCAGGTCTGAAACTATAGAGCTAGAAGCTTTATAATGATGCTTCATTGCCTTACCTCAATTTCTTTGAGATAATTCCTCTTATTCACTAGTTTAAACTTTGTTTTGTTTGTATGTTCAGTATTTTACATGCAGCACTGTGAAACAGATATATATTAAGGTAGGGGGGATGGGAAATAAAGTCTTTTGTTTTATTGTTGAGTTTCTTGACATCATTTTGAAACACAGTTCACAACTCATACCATAGGTTTAGCTGAGACAGAATAGTAACCAGATAAGGTGATCTAGAGGGATGTAAAGAGAATATGGCTCAAATACATGGGAACAATGAAGAACACAGGTGCTACTTTCCAGCTTAGCTAATAAAGACCCAATATACCCATAAATTAATGGGCTGTCTATGAACAAAAAAGCCGAAAAGCCATCTATCTCAGCATTGCATTCTCCTCCAAAACCTCTGAACAAGTGAACTTCTTACCCTCTGAACCATCGTCATGATCTCAAGGCTTTAATTAAGTTGTGTTGTACCTTCTCAAACTCCCCCCATACATGCATCCCATTCACATGTGGGCCAATAAGTGCACACAGAGGTCACAGCAGAATAAGACGACCTATTCAAGGTATCAATGCTGCTGTTGCCCTGCTTCTTCTGGGAGCACTTGTTTGCAGCACCAATGAAACTCCCATACAGGCTTAATACAGACCAAAAGGCCAAGGGTGGGACACAAGAAGGGGGTTGTGACGACATGCAGGGAATGTTGGGGCTTCAAGCAACAATGCGCTTTATACTGCGTTTTTACAAGGTACTTTTATGAGCTCACTTGTATGCTCTTGAAATGAGCTATCTTTTTGAGACCTTGGTCTCCATAATAGCTGATCTCTAGAGTCAAAGAGAAGTCAGTTCTGAGTTCAAAAGAACATCTTTCCACGGGGAAACAAGATATTGAATGTCTTCTTAAAGGAGACTATCCAAAACCTACGGATCTAAATATTTATGTATCACTGAACCAAATAGCTCCCTGCAGTCAAAAGAGACCACAATATTGACAATGTGTAATGCTTTACCCACCGGGGTGATCTTTTTCTCCTTGAAGATAAGATTGTATTTCATATAAACACCAGTGCTTGCTGATTGATAAAAGATGCTGTTGCTGGCCAATTTCATCTCTTTATGTATCTTTTTGTAGAAAAAAACATGTTTGAAGAGTTTTTCCATTTGACATTTTTGTTTTAATTTGCCAGAAACTCTCCAACATGACCTGTTTTGTCTGCTGTACTAAAGCGATGTAGCAGATATGCAATAAAATAAGATGCAACTGTGAGAAAAAAATAACTGTCTACGATTAAAAGATAAAAAAAAAACATTATGAGGCTGCCGCCAATATTTTTCATGGTCTGGATGGCAAGTTCAGGGGGATGATACAGTTCTACTTAGAACCGGGAGTACATTTTGGTTTTATTTTAAAGTATGCCTACTTTCTTTCTCTTGTTTATGGCTTGTTGGAAAAGTGCAAAGGTGAATTTTATCCCTTTTATTACCACTCAAACATACAGTAAATCTCACCGGCTCCTCCAAAGTTGCATCCTGGCTGCTATTCTAATTAATGTTTTCCTTACCTTCATTTGCAGTTCAGCCACATCTTTTACAAATATTGCCTGATAATGTGAACAGTGAAATGTTCAAAGGATGCTCAAAAGAACACAAGAAAACCACATTTCCTTCCTCTTCTACTTCTTCTACCTATTATTCTGTTAAAATATCACATTAAAATCCAGTAAAATAAATAGAAGTCGGTAATTCTTAAAGACAAAGTTAAGGGAATCTAAATAGTTTTGCAAGACATTGCATATAAAAGAATTTGATGAGGTACCTTTGGCTGATGAGATTTCTAAAGTGAATAGCTCTCCATCCTGAGAAGCTTCTGATTCGACAACACTTGTCTGAGTGCAGATTCATTTTGAAGGACAAACAGACGTGGGAACCCAGCGAATGAGGCCACAAACGGGGCCAGTATTTGAGAGTTGAATAATTTATTGCAAAAGCAGCCGTCTTCGTACCATCATTTTGAAGTGTTCTCTTTATTTAACAAAGAAGCTATTAACTTTGAATGTCATCAGATGACAGCTGCTTCTCTGACAAGTTTGCATAAGGAACATGAGCAGTGTTCCAGGATGATTAAGGAAAGTGATTTTCTATTGCTTTGGTTTGCTCTTTACTTGCTAACACTGTATCTGAATTCCTCTGTGTCACTTCTAATCACTAGCAGCACCCATGTGGTTTCCAAACATGTTGCTTGCTCTTAAAAATCACACAAAGGATTGTCTTGTATCTCGGTCTCAGCTTCCAAGGTCTTCAACAATGTAATTCAGTCTGAAAGGTGCAGCAGACATTTTAGAAACTGTACTGAATGCCTGAAGGACTTTCTTTGCACCTCCCTTAATTCTCTCAAGATTACATTATGCTCGCCAAGCTGTCAGTGGTTATAAAATGTAAAACAGCATATAGAATTTTGACATCTTGTCATTTTGAAATATCATGCGGGAACTTCTGGAGTGGTGATTGGGAATGGCAGGGTTCATGAATTCACAATGTGGGAGGCAGGGCAGAAATAATGAATAGAGAACAAATTTGAGGCTGAAGGCATTAAGACAGATGGTGTGCGTGTGCAAGTGCCTCAGGATTCATAAATGTTTAAATGTTCTTAGGTAAGACACTCATGTACGGTACAGTAAAGAAATGTTCTTTGTTGTGGACAGCAGAGCACACGAAGGAACATTTGTGACTTGGGACAGGCTTTGTGTGACTGAAATGGAGAAACTGAAAAAAAGAGAGAGGTGAAAAAAATACCAAACGAATACTATCGTGAAACATGATAAAAACATGTATGAGGAATATACATTAAGACTGAAGCACAGTGACGGCTATGTGATTTTGGCTGACAGACCACAAGATTTCTTTATTTTTGGCATGTCTATGATTGTTGGAGATACATAGTTGACCAGTAAACAACTATTCTTTTGTCATTTTTCTGATCATTGATTAATACCTTTGCATGTAGCATTGAAACTTTGAAGCTTAATGTAAACGGACAGTCCAAAAGTGATTTGGTTTCAGAACAGATATATATATATATATATATATATAATTTTCTAATTTTCAACTAATCCCATTGGTTTGCATAATTTGCTCCACTTGTAATGCCATTCAGTTTTTTTCCATTCATTTCTTTTTTATTAGACTTGTTTAAATGTGTACATTTCCATCAGGTGCTGCAGATGTAAACAACCTGAAAAAAAGCTATGATACAATGTTGTACCACATTTTCTGTTCTATAAGTCACCGTTTTTTTTCATAGTTTGGCTGGGGGTGCGACTTATACCTGTCTTATGTGTGAAATTATTAACACGTTATTGTCTCATTTGACCCTTATTTTCACATTAAACTGCAAAAGGCTAGGCCTGTGTTGATCATTTTAACATTGGAGATAACAACTGAGAAGGGCTCCGAAATGGCACCGAAAAGAAAATCATGTTCTGCAGATTACAAGCTGCAGGTAATAAAATATACAGCCGAAAATGTTAATCAAGCAGCAGAAAGAAAGTTTGGAGTTAGCAAGAAACTTTTAATGGACTGGTGAAAAGTGTAGGTTACTTTTACTGACATGAAGCGATGTTGCCTACATTGGATTGCCGCCTTGCCTATGAAGTCAGTCAGCTGTAGTCTTGACCCCACCTTCATTGTTATGTCTTTCCAGTGGACTCGTCCAAACTACCACTGTGTTCCTCTGTTCCACTGCCGTTAGCTTCTTTAGCTAGCCCTAGCCAGTTGTAGCCTCTCCCCGGTATTGCTGTTTCCCCAGCTGGCTTCTCCGCTATGCCTTCTCTCCCTGCTCTAGTGCACTGATTCCCCGGGGGACTCCTTCGATCTCCTGCTTTGGTTCCATAGTTCCAGAGGGTGACTCGGCTGGCACCCTGGTCCTGTTTCTGTTTATTTCTCTGACAGCGTTCTCGCACTGATTTTTTACCGCTTCTGTCTGAGCTCCATAATGCAGTCTCTCCTAACCCTCTGTTGTCTGGGTGATTCGTCACCCAATGCAGGACAGTGGGGCCCCAAACTGGGTCACTGATATATGGAAGTACCGCTCAAAGCGAACATAATCCAGACCTAGCCTCTGGAGGAGGTGGTGGTACTTCCCATACTGGTTTGGCAGCTTTGCTTGGCTTTCTAAAGTAAAGCAAAAAACCCTGCCAGGGGCTTTGTAAATCTATGTCCGCCATGATGAGGTGAAAGCAGTGACCAGCAGACTCCATGATGTAGGAGCCCTTCAACCACCGGGCAAAATGCTTTCACTGGCCAGGCTAGGTTTGATATATACATATATACAATTGATTGGAGAAAACAGAAATATCTGGCCAAGAAAAGAGACTGTGAAAAAGTATTTTGGAATTCCTTTTTTCTGATGAAAGATGAGTGACTTTGTACATATTAGATAGACAGATTTGGGTAGACTACAGAAAATGTACCCAAGTAAAAGTAGCAGAACTTCAAGATTTTTCTACTTGAGTGAAAGTAAAAAGTAGTCACCACATTAAATAAAAATACTTGGTATAAATACTCAAGTACTGAATAACTGGTTAACTCTTGAAAATTGTTTAAATCAGACAGAAAACGTTATAAAAGTATGTGCCCATTCCTTTATTTTAAAGACAAAACGAAAGTAATAATTACAAATATAAAGATGTTGGAAAAAAGAATTAAGGCAGAAGAAGAACTTGAAAGAAATTGTCTGCCTGTCTCTGTTGAATTTTAGGTTTGAATGTATTTGTCCCTTTTTGCAAACTTAAAGTAGCCACATATTTTACCTTAGTAAGAATAGTCATACTTCATTACAATATTATTCAAGTAAAAGTTAAAAGTATGTGCGGTGAAGTTGTTCCTAAAAATACATTTTCATCAAAGAATTACTCAAGCAAACTATCACCCCCTCTGCAAGTGGATAAAGGTTAGTTAACCAATATCGTGACCTTACATATTAGGAACAAAAATATTTCCTTCAAAAAAAAGTCTAATTTAATTCAAATGTTTATATTTAAAAAAACTATGCTTCATCTGAAAATTCACCATCAAGAACAAAAATAATATTTTTTTTAAAAAGAGCAACCTGTTCTTACTGTGGTATAAACATTTAGTTTGTTATTGCGATTGTTTCTGGAAAGATGTGAAGTAACTACTGAAGTATTTATACAGCTTCATGAGATCACGCCAACGGATTAAAAAGACCATAATTTGATTGCATCGAGAAAACCTTAACAAAGACCAAGAAAATAAATCAATGGATGAATCACCTTGCTCTGCAGCAAGCCAAGAGAGCTGGAAACGGCCCCAGGCTGGCATTCAGTTAGAGATACACCCAGAAAGGTTAGAGTCTGACTGGTGGAGGGCAAAAACGCCCACACAGGCAGAAATATAAACGCACACGAATGCACTAGTTAGTTATTTTGTATGATTTTACTAATAAACAATCTCTGCTGCATACATTTCTAAGAGCTGACATAAGTTTCTATCTACTGTAGATATTAGTTTGGTTATTTTTATGTTAACATTTTAAAATACCTTCTTTAAAAACAACAGTGAGTTTTATCTATAAAAGTATAGGTTTTGTATATTTTTTTATGCAGAAAGAAAGCAGTTGTCAGAATCAGGGCTTTTTGGGTTGTTATTGGAGTTTGATTCTAGTTTCAATCTTTGCTGTCCTGTGTTTCCTTAGTTTCTTTTTTCATTAATTCAGTCTTTTCATAGTCAATCTCTTTATTTTTAGATTCATTTTTCTAGCTCAACTGTTTACTCTTCCTCTTCCCCTGCTGCCGTTTGCTCTCTCTTCTCTCATACCTGCAAACAATTAGCCAATGAGCCTCAGTCCATTGTTTCAGCAGTCATACTCCCAGTATTTAAACACTTCTCCTGCTCTCACTCCTTACTGGTTTGTCTAGGTAGCTACCTGTTTTTTTCCCATGACTTCAGTCCCTCTTGGTTAATTCCTGGATTCCTGTTTGTTTTTGGAAACATCTTAAAATTACTTGCTCTCTCTAAACTTGGGCTCAATACCAAAACTACATTATGGCAGCAGTAAACCGAAAAATGTTTACTGCTGGTTTGATCCTTGAATTGTCATTTTTCTTGTTTGCTGATTTTTCCTTTCCTCCCTCTGCTTGTGCTGCTGCTATGTACGGCAAAGACAAAGATGTCCTTGCTGTCCTGCTTTGCCACCTGTATGCCATCTAGTAATCAAGCCACATCAGGAAGACAAGTTGGATTTCAAATCAGGGACAGATTGTTTATGTTAGTTGCTTTAAAAAAACTGAAAAAGTTGCTATGTTTACATTGAATCTAAGCCTGTGGATGCTGTGTCCAGCTCTCAGTGGGCAAGAGGCAGGTAGCGTAGCTGCTTGTATGTCTCTATAAGCCTCTATACATTATTTAGAGAACAACATTTTGGCAAATCCTTTGTTGCAAAATAGCCCAATAAGACTGAACAGTTTTCTCAGTATTAATTTTCAGGTCATGCCACAAAGGCCTGGGCTTTTCCTTGGTCTTCCTGATTAAACCAAACCACCATTAATAATACAAAGCATTTTGCATCAAAAAACGTTTTGTCCTGTCGAGACCAGCTTCTTCCCCATGCCTACTGTGTCTACAGGGCTTTGACTTCCACTAGCTCTTTATAACAATCTCTTTCTTCTTGCCACACCTCTATGAAGGACAGATTTTTTTTGAACTACTGACAGTCGTCCTGTTGACAGATTCTCACAGCTGTGATGTAGATCCCTAAAGCTCCACGAGTTCCTCCATTTCTTTTTTTTTTTTTTTTAACAAAGCTCTTTCTGTCATGATCCACAGATGTTTTTGCTTGTTTTCATTTTGTTGATTGCACTCACCTGATTTTCATGCAGCTCATCACAAGTTGTTTATATTTAAGTTCCTGGTTCCTGCTCCATTGTTGTTAGATTTGCCTTTTTCTCTACTCTATTTTCCAGCCCGCACTTTGGTCCTTCTCCAAATTTACAAACTATGACAGTAAGTGGTCATTCATGGGCGATTCTCACAAAACTGTCGAAACTTTCCAAAAAAGCTTTTCTGGGTTTCAGTTAACTGGTTAAATTAGAGTTAGAGATTAATTTTAATACTTTTTCAAAATGGTTTACTGAACCAATGGTTCACTGACCTATGAAGTTTATGGTGATAACTTAATACTGTATGTATGAAAAGTTGAATTTTAATTCTTATTTATGATGTGCAAATGGTTCTAAATAGCATTATACTTATTTATATGTAATTACCCATTACAATGTTCATTACGAAACAAAATTATATTATATATAATTCCTGTAATGTAAATTCAACCAGAGAAAGAAGAAAGCCAATTCAGTAATTTGTAAAGACTTGACAAAGACATCATGAGCAAAATGAAAAAGATAAGTTATCACTCATTCCTGTCTAAATATTTACTTATTTAACCAGTTTCACGGTAATGAAAAGCTGTCATATTTGACTCTGATATGTGCACACTGCACAGATACATTTATGTATGCACAGATACACAGCTCTAATCTCTGTCTTTTGTCTTCCACTACAAGGTCCAGATTGCTGAAAATCTTTCCTCATGCTTTTAGACCCTTGGCTTTGAAGCTGATTTGGCTGCTCTGTTTTATTTAAATATTTTGATTTTGCCAAAAATCAAAATTGCTATTTTCAACCAATATCGTGAATGTGACTTTAATTTCGATTTTCATTTGCACTGACCAAAAGCTTCAAAATGTTTTATTTTTAAGACTTCATTTTTATCATGAAAAGATGCTGCAAACAAATATTTAGTAATTATTCAAAATAGAAGAAAAACCTGAATCAACAAAACATATGCAAACAAAAAATGCAACAACCAAAAACAAAGTACTGATGGCAAATTTTTTTTTTTAAATAACACTGCAACTACAGAATGATGCAAATAGTAACAACAGCTGCAAACTCGCTCTAAAAGGAAAATGGAAGTGCTGCAAACAGCTAGAGGGAGTAGAACAAAGAATGAATCATATCAGGCCAGAGTTTTACTTATATTACTATACATATGTATGATGTCATTCTATAATACTGTAAGACTATGTTGTTAACCAGTTTTTTTGGGAAAAAGCAAGTAAATAAGCCTGTGATGAATCTACTTTTCTGACTCACAAAGAAACAACAAAGAAGATAAATGTTGTCTAAATTTTTGGAAGGGCTTTGAAGGTTCAGTTTAGGCAACTGGACATGACGTTTTCTAGGAGAAGTTTCACCTCTTATTCAAGAGGCTTCCTCAGTTATACCTGATGCAGGAGAAAACAATGATAAATATAATGCAGATGTGACAAATAATTAGGGGGAGGGGGAGGGGAAACATAGGTGACTCAGATCCCTCCAACATAATGGCCAATAGAGTTCACCTGGAAGGTCGTTAAGGGAGATTCTGATGTGTCGTTAGCGACATTGTTAGAGTGGTTTCGGTCACAGGCCTCTTTAAAGGTTGAGTCAGTGGAAGGTAGTTTAGAGGTAAATCTTTTTGGTAGAGTTCCTTAAAGTGCTTTGTATGTGAGTGACAAGTTATGTCTGAGGACACCTCCTCTGTGAAGGGATGGTTTTTCCAGGTTAATAAAGATGGCTTCTTTGACCCCCCTCTCAAACCATCTGTCTTCCTTGGCTAGAATATGGACGTTGTTGTCCTCAAACAAGTTTTCTTTAGCCTTCAGGTGTAGGTGGACAGCTGAGTCCTGTCCTGTGGAGTTAGTCCTCCTGTGTTGAGCCATGCACCTGTGCAGAGATTGCTTGGTCTCTCCAATGTACAGGTCTGTGCACTCTTCACTACACTGAATAGCATAAACCACACTGTTGGTCTTGTTACTGGGTGTCTTATCTTTGGAGAACCAGTTTTTGTCTCTGGGTGCTACCAGGTTTGAAGTGGACAGGGATACGGTGCTGGTTAAAGATCCTCCTTAGTTTTTCAGAGACTCCAGCAACATATGGTATGACGATGTTTCTTCTTCTGTTTTGTTCCCTCTCAGCGGGCCTCTTCTTGTTGGTTTTTAAGGAAGCCCATCTCGGGTAGCCACAGTTCTTCAAGGCTGTCCTGATATGCCCCTGTTCTTTTGTCTTCACTCTGTTGGTGGTGGGAGTTGTTTCTGCTCATGTCTGGAGGGTTCTGATGACACATAGTTTGTGTTCAAGTGGGTGGTGAGAGTCAAAAAGGAGGTACTGGTCAGTGTGTGTGGGTTTCCTGTAGACTTCTATGTTGAGTTGTCTGTCTTCCGTTATGTGCATCGTGCAGTCCAGGGAGACAAGGCTGTCATCTTTCTCATCTTCCCTGATGAACTTGATGTTTCTGTCAACTGCATTGATGTGGTCTGAGAAAGCATTGATTTCCTTGGTCTTTATTTTGACCCATGTTTCATCCACGTATCTGAACCAGTGACTGGGTTTGGTGCCCTTGTATGATTGTAGAGCTCTGCTTACTTCTTCCATGTATAAATGTGTTACTATGGGAGACACAGGAGAGCCTATCGCGCATGCTTCAGCCTGTAGAAAGCTTGGTTAAATTGGAAGTATGTGGTGGAAAGACACAGGTCCAAAAGTGAACAGATGTTGTCAGAGTCAGGTTTGTCCTGTCTGGCAGAGTGTTGTCTTGAAGTAAACGCATCCTTACTGTGGCGACTGCTTCTGTGGTGGGGATGCAGGTAAAAAGAGATGTGACGTCATAGGAGACCATGGTTTCATCTGTGTCCAGTGTAAGGTCCTTTAATCTGTTGGAGAGGTCCTATGAGTTAGAGATGTTGGTTTAACTTGCAGTATTAAGTTAAAAACAGCTTATCAATCAAGTTCAGTGACATGTCAGGCTGCAAAACACAATGCTAAATACACTTACTGTTACTGTGTGATCAACTAGATGAACTTAGTTTATAAATATAATCAAAGAGAAATCTATATTTCAGTTAACTTTCATTTCAAGGGAGTGGCTGAAATTTCCCTTTCAAGATAAACCACAATGTTTTACAGTATACCAAAATTAGATACTTTGTTTTTATTTTTGTTATTATAAAGCACAAAGTTGCAATTTTCAGAAAAAATCTGAATGAAAATGATGTTGGAGCAAAAAAATAATATTGATGTTATCAAAAGCAACACATAATCCACTGATAATTTAGTTATGATGTTGATTAAACAGTGAAAGATGTTAAAAACTGTCTGGGAACCCTAGAAAGCAAGGATCAGGGGATTTAGTTAATGCTATGAAGCCATGGGCTGGACATTCAAGCGTGTGAAAATTTATGCTGTTCCTTGGAGCAGCATGCTCCAAGTCGGTCCTTGAGGGCCGACTTTGGGGATGCCTGCTTTAGAGCAGGTGTCGCAGAGGATGGAACGCCATTGGAAAGTTTGCTGGCCTGCTGGAGAGAAGCTAGGCCAGGAGCTAAATGAAGGGGTTCTTGAAAGATGATTGGCTTCAGAGGAGGTGTGATCCCAATGATGATTACCTAAGCTGAATAAGAAGCATCACAGGTGGTTCAGGTGAAGCTGATAAGAGTCTTTCAGGTTGAATTTTTACTAAAGCTTTATAGAACAGCTTATGCATAATCTTCATGAAAATCAAGAAAAACAGCAGACAAGTTAGGGATGAAAATGTGCAAGAATATACAGGTTATGGAACAGTAACCCAGGCTAAGTCATGAGGAATTGTTTAATCCCTAATTCAAAACATAGGTAAATGGCCCAAATGCCAAGTTATCAAACATAACAGTCCACCTAAACCAGAAGTGTGGTTCTTATGAATACCCACAATATGATGTTTTGATTGTTAATCATAAAATTAAATTCC
This sequence comes from Jordanella pulchra, assembly GCA_034780135.1. Classification (NCBI taxonomy): domain Eukaryota; kingdom Metazoa; phylum Chordata; class Actinopteri; order Cyprinodontiformes; family Cyprinodontidae; genus Jordanella; species Jordanella pulchra. The sequence goes on along the minus strand of JAUZNJ010027765.1, from coordinate 5,308 downwards.
ATTTCTAAAGTTGTAATGTTTTCCCCAACACATTTTTTGTAATAAAAAAGGCAAAGAAACATGACTTCTTGGAATGTAAACATTGCTTAGCTTGACCTAAACCAATCAGCTGGCCCCAACAGTTTTAACCAAAGCAGACTTTGGAGGAGTTGCCATGATCAAAAGCTCAGAATCACAGCATGAGTTGCACATGACTGTGAACATACCTTGAATATGATGCCATATGATGGAGGCAGCAACATGTTGTAGGGATGTTTATTCATTTTTTAAACATCAGTAAAAAAACTGGATGTCAGGCTAACTCTAGACCTAAATTGAACTGGAATTTGGCAAAGCTTGAACACTGATCTCCATAGATGCGTTCTATTCTGTCTGTTGTTTGAAGAAAGAAAGTAAAACTTTGTTTCTAGATATATAAAGCTGGCACAGAGCAGTACAGCAGCAGTTTCACCTTCCAATTGTACCTGTAGCAAATTTTGTTTTTACAAGGGATAATACAGTGTCCTCACATTTTTTCAGATTGTGTATGTGCACACAATGATTAAAAACACATTCTCTTTCCATTTCTGTTTAGATTTATTAACCTGTTATATGAAAAAAAAATTATTGCACTGAGGTTTTTGGTTGAAATGTTACATTTTTGTGAAAAATTTGAAAGTCGTGAGTACTTTGCAAGGTACTATACAATGTACAATGCAAGAAATAAATTGGATAAAAGCAACTACAAAGTTTTGAGAATATGGGACTACATAAGCAAATGGTAAACATGGGGACAGGAGAAACAAATTAGGCTTGTCAAGGAACAAAGATTGCTATAAAGCAAATTATGGAATGAAGATGTGGAAGCAGGGAGTAAAGGGACAGAAGAAAGGAATCAGGTGAACGAAAAATGAGATAAGATTAAAGGAACAAGATGAAGTAGAGGACGGTAACCAGAGACAGTCGCATTGGAGAAGGTAAAAGGAGAGGGCTGTTGGGAGTAAAAAGGACAGAATGCTCTTATAGAAGATTGAATGCAACCACTCTGTCGCAGGTCTTTCAACACATGTGGCCGGTGCATAAAAGGCCAGCATCAGGGTTCTCTCTGCTAGTTTTCACACATAAACACACACACTTACAAAACCAGGTCCTTTCAGGACCTTTAGGTGCCCCAAGTCTCAATTTAGACTGATTAGAGGTTGACCTTAGCAGTGAACTCCCACATTCACACACAGCAAGGACTCCTGGCTGCCCTGATTAAGCTGTGACCCTGCCACTGACCAATGGATGCTAAACACTCCCAGACCAGGATGAAACACAGCTGACATACTTTAAAGACCACATGGGGGCTTCCATTCTGCAGAGAGAGAATGGAAACCCTTAACTGTGGGCTTGCATGAGGAAGTCATTTAAAACTCCTTATGTTCAGAATGGATGGGAGTTTATTTCAAAGGGAAGATTAGATCTCATGAAAGGATAAAACAATGACAGCTATTGTCTATTGATATGAGAAGTTTCTGTTGGAAAGAGCCTGTTGGCAACTACTGCATGATGTAATAACATTCAAAATGTTGCTTTGTGTCCAGTCCTTTTTACAGTTCTCAGTGAGTCGTAAAGCACACAAAGCAAAAGTGGAAGAATTAGCTCTGACCAACAAAGACCAAATGTCACAGTTCGGACAACTTGAAAAATAATGTCAGGGAAAACTAACTCAGAGCATTTTCAACATACCCTCCCAACAGTAGAACATAGTGTGGACAGGGTCATGCTGTGGGGACATTCAAAACCAGACGGGTCAATTACCCGCAGTAGAAAAAGAAAACCTGTTGAATGTTGCAAAACATGTCAGTCAGGGAAAGAAGGTGATTTTCTAGCAGAACATTGAGCCTACAGTTTAAATGAACAAAGATCTGTAATTAAAAAGTCTATATTAGAGGTCTTCAACTTAGTGAAGAACTGGTTTCATACATTATTTTTGAATGTTTCCCTCTTTCTGCTTATTTATATAAATGTGTGACGTAACTGCTAAGCATGTCATATATAGTAGCTTCGTAAAGGCCTGCAACTGAACTATTTGTTTAAAATAAAGTCTTGAAAATCTAAACAGTGAATGACATCAGTCCTTGAAGCCTAACTTTAGTGAACCCTAGTTTATATAAAAGCGTATTTATGCATTTGAATGCTCTAACTGAAGGTTCAGTTGAGAATCAATGACAATACTCACTTGATGCTATTTCTATCCTATCCTATGCTTTGTCAATTTCTTCTTCTTCTTCTTTTTTTTTTTTTTTTGCAAAAACAAATAAGAACAACTTTAGTCTCTGGATAAAACACTGGCAGCTTTAACTGGAGTCATTCCATCAAAGCATTGCCTCGGTGAGGATGATTTCAAATGTTAGCCACTGCTTTCTGAAATATTGAAAGTCATTTCTTTTACCTTTAACTTTACAACTATTACATACTTTGTTTGAGAATTACAGAAAATCACTATAAATATGTTAACGTTTGTACTTCTAATCAATGAAAATATGAAAAAAGGATAGACTTGTATAAATTCCTTGCAAACTGCTATACATAAACTATGGCTGATAGCTATTTGTAATAAAGATCATCAGCAGGGTTAAATTGTGTCATTATGTGATAGGCTGCAATATGTTACATTATTTCCACAATTCAGTTTATTTATCGTCGCCTTCTGCTTATCAAGGACTGGGTGAGGGGGGTAGCAGTGTCAGTAGAGACTCCCAGATATCTCTCTCCCCAGACACCTCCTCCAGCTCGTCTTGGAGAAGTTTAAGGCGCTCCAGGGACAGCCGAGAGAGATAGTCCCTCCAGTGTGTGCAGACAATGACAGCTAGGCATGTGACGTCGCCAAGTATAGCAGAGTCACCCTGGAGCCAGGCCTGGGCTGGGGTTCATCGCCGAGCACCTGATGGTTGAGGTCCACCTTGCATGACCCAGCCTGGCCCAACCAGAACGAGTGGGTTCCCTGACTGCAGGGGGAACTGTGAGGGCCTGGTGCTAGGAGGATTTTGTGGCAGTCGCACCTGGAGGCCTTGGCCACCTGAGACTAAAACAGTTTATCTTTATTGCACTGATTCCTCAGCATGTCGAATAATAAGCACAACAGTTTACATTCAGAAAAGAATGATTGGTTTTTAATTAAATCTGTATTTTTTGTCTTACTGTTTCATGAAGCTGCAGAAAATGTAAAAACAAATTAGTTCAAAAATGAGATGGGAGCAAAGAAATGCATTTCTTTTCTATCCTGATCTCAACATATACAGTATTTCCTTCTGTGTTGAAACATTAAACTCAGTCGTAATCAAATATCCTAAAAACTCAGCCTCCCAGGAGATATACAGAGAAAACTCTGGTGAGATTTAATTGAATAACTTCTCCTGTCGTACCTCTCCTCTCCTTCATCTAAATCATCTGCTTTTTTATCTCCTCCTTTCCATCATGGCATACATTTGTTTGGCTTCCAGCTAAATTCCTAAAAGGAGACTAACCACCAGTGGCTTTCTTATCATGAGAGGTGTCAACATAAATTGTCCTTAATAGTGTGTTGGGACAAGGTTTACTGTTGATAACATTCCTCGGTGAGCAGAAATGTAAATCTCTCTGGCAGATTACTCAACTGAGATGTACAAATTGGAAATCACTGCAAATCATGGGAAAGTTTAGCTTTTAGCTCATCTTCGTATTTGAACATTTAAATTAATTATGTTTAGCTCTTGCTAATTGCTGTGAGTTGAGCTCTTCCAGTTTGTGTAAGAGCTCCCCAGTACCCTCCCAGTGGTTCCACTCTATCTTATCACTCATCACTGTTTATCATTTACTCAAGCAGAAAATAGTTAAACAATTATCTGCAAATTAAAGAAAAACACGCTGGTCGTGTGCGTCCACTCTGTCGAGACAAAGTGATGACTGTTGTGAGATTCCCACAGCACGCCGAGGTCAGGACCCTAAAGTGGCTGTTCGGTGTGATTGTCTCATGAACACACAAACCCACACACAAACAGACACCAGTCATGGTCTGTGACCTGCCTGACCTCAAGATCACAGTGGCAGATGTTTTTCTGCTGATTTCTTCCATCTTTAACGACATCCATCATTAGTGTCAGGTTGGAGGAGGAATGCACGTGTAGGGATGTGCCACAGTGCTTATGCTGCGTCACTGGTGCTGAGTGATATGTGGTTTGTCAATATTTAGCTCTATTAAAATTTAGGAGCTGAACTTGGTGGTCAGAGTGAGGCTGCGCTCGTCCCAAACAGCTGGAGGATTAGACTCAAAGGGGAGGATATTTCTGGGATGAGTTGCTCATTCAAGCCAAGAGACACGGTGTCACATCAAGAGTAAGGAAGAGCATTTTCCAGGTCTTAAAAAATGAGCAGAACTACAGTGTATAGAAAGGTTTGTAAGATTTTTTTGGGGATTCAGTTCAGTTATTTATATAAAACCAGTTCACAACACGTTAAGTCAAGGTACTTTACAAAGAACGTTCAATCAGATCATACAGTCAGATTGGTTACAAGTTTTCTGTCTAAGGAAAACCAGCTGATTGCATCAAGTCATGGACTTTGCAGGATGTGTTATCTTTGAAATGAAATGCCTTCTTCACTGATCCCCAAATAATGACATCTGACTCAAAGTGGTTTAGATACAGTATTCTGGAACATTTTGTCTTAACATGCCTTAACCTTAACAAGAACTGCACCTAGGGTTTTCAAGGTGCAGTTTTTATCTAAGCCTGCATTTTGCATTCTCTGTGTACAAGAAAATCTGTGCAGCGCAAAAAAATGATATCCGTCATAAAATGTAAATCAATTAGACAAATTACATTTTGGATGTATCATTTTGCATCCATGTATCAGTCATTTTACAGCTTAAAACCAACAATAAAGATATGAGGAACAACTGGGTCAGTGTACGTTCAGGCTCAGAGCAGTTTTACAAAACAATGAAGCTCACAACAGCCCTGCTATCCAGGATGCACATAGTTTAATACAACTGTTCACTGTGCATCGGGATGCTTCATGTGCATTTTTATGTGTGTGCTAAATTCAAGTACATAATGAAGCAAAAAGGAAAACAGGGGTCAATCAGCACATTTTTAGATATGGTGGCTGCAGTACTTTAATGTGAAGAGCTAAAGCAGATCTCATTGCTTCTGGATATTTCTGCTACATTTCAAGCATCCAGTGCTGATTGTGTAAGAAGATTTCATTTAAATCCCATAACAAAGAGGTTTCTAGAATTTCCTTCTTTCATCTCCGGAATATTGCAAAAATTAGAAATATCCTGTCCAGGGGTGATGCTGAGAAA
>JAUZNJ010027764.1:0-16563 GCA_034780135.1 Jordanella pulchra | reverse complement strand
GAGCAGTGACCCCCAAACTGGGAGAGCGGCTCCAGCAGATCCCAGGAACAACATCTGAAGCCTCAGTCCAGAAGAGCACAGTCCTAGGAACAGCTGCTGGGAACCCTCAAACTCCCAGGTCTCTGGTGGAAGACCCGAGCTGGAGGATGATACAGATACCCCAGAACAAAAAGGGTGAGAGAGTGATTTTATGATTTTTATATATATATGTGTGTGTGTAAATATAACTGTCTGCTAGTCTATATTTGGTTAGTTCCACTTTGATCATCACTAATGTTTTCAGTTTGATGACATTTAAAATAATTCACTGGTTTGTAGGTTTGAGTTCCAATAAATCCAATAGTTGTAGAGAAGCAGCCAAAGCAAGATACTTTAAATTGATATTCATTACTTAATACAAACAGGGAAACCCTCTAGAAGTGTGTGTTTGGTGCATCAGTGAGGTTGAAAGGAAACCTCAGAGGCCCTCACCTTGCAGGACAGAGCATCAAAAATCCCCCAGAACAGTTTCCTGGAGAGGTGAAGCTCCTCCTCCGACGCTGCTCCGAAACTCCCCCAGCCTCCCGACAGGCAGTAGTACTTCCAGCAGCGCTCATAGTGATTGGTCAGCAGCTGGAAGAAGCAATGAGCTTCAGTAGCAAACGGCACACTTTCACTTTTACTGAAGTTAACCTTCAAATGTTCGCTGATGACATCTTAGTCATTAACAAAGGCATAAATCCTGGGGAGAAGTCAGCTAAATGATTGCTGGATCCACAGGGATCCTACTGAACAAGTGTCAGCAGAACATGTAGAAATTATTTAGGATATTAGGTAAAACTGTTTATGTCAGAATCCATCGAAATCTAAGAGACTTTTCTCATATAATCCTAAAGTCTCATAAAACTACAGCTACGGAAGGAAAGTTTTGTTGCTCTGGAAGAAGATCAGGGTCGTTCCTCACCTTCAGGGGCATCTTGGTGTGCTCATTTAGCAGAGGAACGTCGAACACCAGCCTCCTCAGCAGGTGCTGCATCATTGAAGGCCTCAGCTTCCTGCATCACCCAAGAAGCAGCTACGTAAGACATTTAAACCGACACATGCACCACAGGACGGAGATGATCTGATTGTTCGTACCCACAAACAGCCAGCAGACACTCCTCTATGGCGTCCCTCTGAGCTTTAGTCAGGCAGCAGCCTTTGGACAGGCGGTAAACCGTATGAAGAAGGGAGTCGATCAATGAGGCGAACGGCTCGGTCCCTGCGAGCAGGGGAGCGCATTTGGTCAGGAGAGGCAGCACGGCCGTACACAGGTACCTGTTGAGGGCCAGAGCCATGTCTGTGGCACTGAGAGCCGCCTGTCAGGAGACAGAAGGACGGGAGTCAGATCTCATCGTTTGACTCATTTACACCTGTTGGTTTTATATTTATATATTTATCAACCAAAGGTCAAGTTTTTCATTAAAGAAATAAAGGATCTGGAGAACATTGGTTAGAATGAAAGTATTCAGTTTACTGAAAAATATGTAATATTTAAATCTAAAAGTTACATGACGGGTCCAAAATATCTAAATATTAGGACTGGACTTACTGAACACCTTTCTGACAAATTATACAGTTTTAAATGCGTTGAAAAAAATCAACACATTGATTTGAATTTATTATTTAGATACAAACTAAAGTCCTGATCGGAAACATTTTTATTGCTGTTTCATCTATACTTAAATCTGAGCCACAAGCAGGAACACAAATGTTGTTCACTGGGGTTAATAAAGCTTAAAAGCCATCTTAGTGCAACAGAAGTTACAAAAAAACAGACGTTAAACAGACTGACAGGTTATATGATGGCGTCTTAAAGGGATACTTACGGTGTCCAGAGAGGCAGCGGCTCGGAGATCTGGAAGGAAACCAACCTCAAGAAGGTGAAGGAGAAAATTCTGGTCTTCTACGCCATAGACCCGGTCCAGGAACAGAACCATGGCTGCTTTATGGTCTGGACAGAAACCCGCTGACATGTCTGGCTCCACTACTGTCCCATCTATGAGTGGACAGGAACAGGGAAGGCCACCGTTAAAAACACTGAAAAACAACCGCAGGCATCCAGCAGCATTTGCTATGTCCATCTACAGTCAGCCAGGAGCGCTGCGGTCTGTCTATCTGCTACCTTTAGCCAGGTTGGGCATGGAGAAGGGAATGCTGATGACTCCCACCAGGTCTTCAATGGGAATCAGAGACCTCAGAATGGCTCTGATACGGATCGCTTCACCTTTGCCAGCATGGATCAGCTGATAAAAAAACAGACATTCAGTCGGAGAAAGGAAATGGTTTCTGGTTCTGTGCGCATCCATAAAACATCTTAAAGTTACTCACATGCATCTCTGGCGCACAGCGGCCCAGCAGGTCAATAAGTGCAGAATAGAAGGTCATGATGGCATTCCCCATGTGGATGGTATCATCCTCCTCCTCTTCGTCCAACATGTCGCTGCTGCACACAAAGGGTGGAGAAAGATTGTCCATTCAAGCTATGCTAACGTGGTTTGGTTAAAAGCAACCAAATAAAATGTAAAAGGCAGAACTCTGACTTTAACTGCCCTCAACCACCAGCTTGTTTTTGGATAAGCTAACGGTCCTTTGCTAACAGGAGCTAATAGCGACCACATAGTAGCCAACCCAGTGCTAACATGTTTTTAGCAGTTGCTTTTAAACTTAAGAAAAACTTTATTTCAAAAAGGGTTTATACAGTAACATAATGTTAATGTTTATGTTTCCTAAAATGCTCATTATACCAGAAGCTAAATATGAACAAAGACTCCTTAAAAATGAGTCCTTTTGTTTCTGCTAGCTATCAGTCAAACCTAGCAAAGAAGCTAAAGGGTAGCTACTCCTAATTACTCCCTCAGAAATAATCACAGAAGGTCAAGAATCAGTTATCTAAATGGTTATTAGTTTCTAATGTAGACAAATCATTCAATGAAATATTATTTTACCACATAATGTTTTCTGCTGGGGGACTTCAGTGCCCATGTGGGAAATGACAGTGAAACCTGGAGGGGCGTGATCGGAAGGAACGGTACCCAAGCTCTGAATCTGAATGGTTCTTAATTATTGGATTTCTTTGCAAGTCATGGATTCTCCATAAAAAAACACCATGTTCAAACATAAGGATGCCCATCGGTGCACTTGGCACCAGGACAGCCGATTTTGTAGTCGAATCTTCAGGCCTTCGGCTGCATGTTTTGGACACAAGGGTGAAGACTGGGGCTGAGCTGTTCGCCGATCACCACCTGGTAGTGAGCTGGATACGCTGGACGAGGAGGAAGCTGGACAGACTTGGCAGGCCCAAATGAGTAGTGAGGGTCTGCTGGGAACATCTGGTTGAGCCCTCGGTCAGGGACGTGTTCAACCATATTATCTGCCTCCATTGTCGATGCAGCTGCCTGTGGCTGTAAGGTCTGCGGTGCCTGTCGTGGCGGCAAACCCAGAACCCGGTGGTGGACACTGGTAGTAAGGGATGCCATCAAGCTGAAGAAGGAGTCCTATCGAGCCTGGTTGGCTTGTGGGACTCAAAGCGATTCTGGCAAAACGTCCTGCGTCTCCGGATGGGGAAGCAGTGCTTCGCTAAAACTGTTTTCAGTGGGAGCGGAAAGCTGCTGACCTTGAAAGAGGACACCGTGGGACGGTGGAAGGAGTACTTTGAGGATCTCCTCAACCTCGCCGACACACCTTCCATGGTGGAAGAAGAGACTGGGTGTTCGGGGTTGGATTTGTTTATCACCCAGGCTGAAGTCACCAAGGTAGTCAAGAAACTGCACGGTGGCAGGGCCTCAGGGGTGGACGAGATCCGTCTTGAGTATCTCAGAGCTCTGGGTGTTGTTGGGCTGTCATGGCTGACACGCCTCTTCAACATGGATTGGAGGTCGGGGACAGTGGTCCTGGATTGACAGACCATAGTGATGGTTCCTCTCCATAAGAACAGGAACCGGAGGGTGTGATCCAATTACAGGGGAACCACACTTCTCACCCTCCCCGGGAAGGCTTATTCCAGGGTCCTGGAGAGGAGACTCTGGCTGATTGTTGAACTATTTAAAAAAAAATAAATTGATTGATTGATTGATTGATTGATTGAACGAACGAACGAATGAACTTCGGCTTCAGGAGGAGCCATGTGGTTTTCGTCCTGGCTGTGGAACAGTGGACCAGCTCTATACTCTCTGCAGGGTTCTCAAGGGCTCATGGGAATTTGCTAAACCGGTCCACATGTGTTTTGTGGACCTGGAGATGGCATTCGACCGTGTCCCTCGTGCCGCCCTGTGGGGGGCGCTTGAGGAGTACGGAGTCAGGGGATCTTTACTAGGGGCTATCCAGTCTCTGTACAAGTGGATTAGGAGTTTGGTCCGGTGTACGTTGGACTCCGACAGGGCTGCCCTTTGGTACCGGTCCTGTTCTTAGCAAAGGGTCAGAGGGGCTCTGGTTTGGGGACCAGCGGATGACGTGCTGCTTTTTGCAGATGACTTGGTCCTGCTGGTTTCCTCCTGCCAAGACCTACAGCATGCACTGGGGCGGTTCGCAGCCGAGTATGAAGTAGGGATGAGAATCAGCTCCTCCAAGTCAGAGGCCATGGTTCTGGTTCTGGTTCTACACTGGAAAAAGGTGGCTTGTCCCTTTCTGATTGGAGGAGAGTTCCTGCCTCAAGTGGAGTTCAGGTATCTTGGGGTCCTGTTCACGAGTGAGGGGAGAATGGAGCGGGGATAGATGGATCGGGGCAGCTGCTGCCATAATGCAGTCGCTGCACCGGTCTGTCGTGGAGAAGAGAGAGCTGAGCGAAAAGGCAAAGCTCTCGATGTACCGGTCGGTCTACGTTCTACCCTCACCTATGGTCATGAAATCTGGATCATAACTGAAAGAACGAGATCTTGGATACAAGCGGCTGAAATGAGCTTCCTCTGCAGGGTGGCTGGGCTCTGCCTTAGAGAGAGGGGGAGGAGCTCTGTCATTCGGGGGAGGCTCAGAGTAGAGCCGCTGCTCCTTCACATCTAGAGGAGTCAGCTGAGGAGGATCAGACATCTTTTTTGTAAGTCCGCTGGACGCTTCCATCAGGAGGTGTTACAGGCACGTCCCCCAGGGAGGAGACCCGGGGAAAGACCAAGGACACGCTGGAGGGACTAAGTCTCTCGGCTGGCCTGGGAGCACCTTGGGCTCCCCCCAGCAGAGCTGGAGGAGGAGTCTGTGGAAAGGGATGTCTGGGAGTCTCTGCTGAGACGCTGCCTCCGTGACCCGGTCCCGGATAAGCGGAAGACGACAAGTAAGAGTACATTATGTTTTATTTAGCTCTTGGATTTGCATTGTGAATTGGTTTGAACACATCCTGATTGCTCTAAATTAGCTTAAATACAATTTGACCAAATTATAGATTCAAGATAAACTTTGGTTCTCAAAATGAAATCCATGATGAGCTGTGATATTACTGCACCATTTTGTTGATTATGGGTTATTTTTACAAGCTTGATTTCTTCTTTGTTAGTAGCTAATTAGTGAGTTTAACTAGTTTAGTAAAGTTTTTAACTGAAATGTAATAGACTTTGATTTGAATGATTTTGTTCATAAATTCTTATATTTTGAATAGAAGTTATTGTGAACAGAGCTTGAATTTGGCATCCATATTGTCTTACAGCGTTCTGCTGCTCTCAGACACCGGAGATGGACCATCTCTGGACGAGTCCTGAGAGATTCTAATGGCTTCCTCCATCGCTGCAAGCAACCCATCCCCACCTTCGCCTCGCAGAGCAGGGCCAAAACACTCGGGTCTGCGAATAAGGAGCCTCACCACAACATTGGCGTTCTCTTCCACGCTCTCCCCTGCTCACATAACAGCAACAGGGGTAAAGAGGGGAATTAATAAGAGAAATGTTGCCTAAGAATAAAAATTCTTTTGTTGTTACCGTTGCAGAAGACTGCAAAACGCAGAAAATCCAGGTAGCGCTCCCCCTCCACGGGGTTCCAGCCGATATCAGGGTATCCTTTGTGCACCAGCATCACGCAGCTCTGCAACCCACAGCCGGCCAGGTACTGCACCACCTGTGAGTCAGTTACACGGCTCAGTTCTACAGAACCTGTGGCCTAGTGGCATCAACTCCAGTCGATAATACCCATTAGTTTATCATGCAATCTTTTTGCATAAGAAAAGTATATACATGATGTTTGGGTCAGCTGTATATTCACCGATAACAGTCTAATAAATTACAATTTCCCAATAAATACTCTTAACTGAATTATTCTGTTACTCACTGTATAGAAGATACTAATGAATCAAAACATATTGGCCCTGAATTTGCATGATTAAACAAGACCAGAGTAATTTGCACCAAAGTTAGAATAATGTACCATGTCTATTTCCAGAGTGCCAGGTGTTCTACGTTTTGCTTCAGTATCGTTTTCTGCGTTGATAGCTAGAGCTCTTACAGTAGAAAAAAAGCTTATAAACAAGGAGTTAACCGCATGTCGTCAGTTGGAATTAATCATCCTTTTAGTAAAGGGCTCGCTCTGTGCTGCTCGAGAGGAAGAAAGATCATGTTGCTTGTGCGTCTTTGTTGGCTGGGATTCTGCAAACGGCTCCCAGCAGCATTTCTCTCCAGTATGTGCTCACTGTGCAACAAACTGGATGAACTTCAGCTGCTGGTGGGGAAAACCAGAAACGTCTCTGCATTTTCTCTTCTAAGTTTCAATGAGACCTGGCTGTCTGATCTGATACCAGACCTTACGCTGCAGCTGGCTGGCTCAGCTAAGAACTCTAATACAGGTAGTTTGTAAAGAACCCAATCAGAGAGGCGAAAACTGGAAGAAGTGTTGACTCAGGCATACAAGGTTTAGGTGCTGCCCTCATGTTTTTCTTCCAGTTCTTTCCTATAGGTGCTTTATATTTCATCCTTTTCTTCTGAGGTTGACTTAGATCTGCTGCAATCCTCACACCTTGTACCTTCACAGCTCTGCTGTCCACAGCTCTCTGCCAGATTTTTGTAGTTATCTGCTGTTCTCTTCATGCCCATGGCTGAGCTCTACTTTGTCATCACACTTCTGTGCCTTTGATTCTCCTGCTTTGGTTTTTATTTTTGAATAACATCCTCTAGGTATTCCCAAACCTCTGGCTTCATAAGCCAAACTCCCCCTTGTTCCGTATCCCCTCGGCCAGCCTTCTGGATTTTGATCTGAGCTCTGATGGTTTTTCACTAATTGCCTTTAAAGCCTGTGAACCCGCCTGTCTCACTGGTATTTGCTGGGACGTTATCGCCGTCATCTGAGCTCCTCTCTGCAGGTTAAAGAGGCAAGAAATAAGGACCAAGTTTCTCAGCCTCATTCCGGAGTTTCCTTGACTCTATGGAGGTAATTTTGTTCCATCATTATTGCAAGAAAGGAACACATTTTGTAAATGAAATTTAAAAAAAGACAAAAATTGTAAATTAAGTTAAAAGAAAATTCCACAAAGAAATAACATTTTTAAAACCTTTTGAGCAAAAACAAGGTTTTTGAGAGAACTTTGTTTGCTTCGCTTTTTTTTATTTGCAATTAATTTATTATTTTATTATCATATTTTGTTTTTTACAAAAAGAGAACGTGGTCAATACCACACAATGTTGAATGAATGCAATGCATAAAACAGAAATACAGAAATAAATTATTTTTCATTTCTTAAATAAAAAGTAAAAACTACAATTTAAAACAGTAAATCTTTTACAAAAATGAAAATAGAAAATCTGTAAAAACACAAAAGTGACGTGATATAATAATTGCTTCTGGAAGGTGTATCGTATGTATTTCAGCTTAAAATTGTTTTTCAAATTTCCATTTACAAGTTGTGTTTTTTCACTTGCAACAATGGAACAATTTTCCCTCCATATGTTCCAGCCACTAACCTGCTGTCTATTAATGTAGCCCCTTGTTTTTTCATGCAGAGACTTCCTGACTCTCACCATCTAACTTTTTACAGTAAATTGTTTAAATCCTCCCAGTTTCTGGCTGAAAGTTTGTCTCAGTACTGAGAGTTACAGCATTTTTTCAAAATAAAACCAGGTCTAGTTGGCTTGATGGGGATAACAGTGTTAGTTTGGGTTTACTGTAGCTAAACAAAGACATATGTATGCCTGCATGCTTGTATGTGTGTGTTTGACAAGTTGACCTTTTCCAGTTCCGGTTCTCTGAGAGCCAGAGCCAGTTCATTGTTATCCATGACCGATGCTGCAGCCACATCCAGAGGAGTGGATCCACGCATGGAAGGAGAGGCTTGGAGGAGATGAAGGTAAGAAGTGAAACAGGAGATGAAGAACAGAAGAGGAGAGCATAAGAACGATAATACAGTTACAGTTGTAACATTAATCCTTTACAATTCTGAGTTTAAACATATTTCTGTGTTTTATTTCAGTTTCTTCTGAACACGTAGGGACTGAAATGTGGGGAAGTTCATCATTTACTGCTGACCTCCTGACCCCTGATCTGCACTGATCTCTTGTTCCAGCATTTTAACTTGCTTTGAAATGGTTTTTTTTTGTATAAGGTCTGAATGCGCCTCTCAGCTGTTTCATTCCGACCTTCAGGTCCTTTTGGACCCAACTTTTCAGGACATGGCAGGCATTTATATGTGACTGTATTTAGCTACTGGTGTAAACATTAGAAAAATGTTAAATAATGTGAGTATGCACCTTAGGGAACCCCACAAGTATAACTCCTCCCAGCCAGTGGGTGGTGCTGTCGCACTCAGCTACTCTCCCTCTGTACTGTTTGCCAGATGATTGTCAGGTCTGCTAATGCTAAAGGTCAGCATTAGCAGACATTTTACCTACAGAACTTGTCCAGAGTAAAAGGACCAACGACCAGAACCTCTAAAGCTCGATTGATGTTCTCCCTCGTTCTGCTTTTTGTTTTGGCTTTAATCTGAGGAAGGCGACGCAGAGCAGCAAAGAAGACCTTTCTCAGCTCCATCACAAGCTACCAGGATCTGGGCTCCGGTGTCACAGGACTTGGACCTACTGCACCAATTGGAGCAGAATCCTTTGGTGTCGACGTTGACATCATAACCACAAGGAAATGTTTGTCTATGTTTTAAGACCTGTCAAATTTTACAGGTTCCATCAGATCCTGTTAAAACCATTAAAACTGACAGACGCAGGTTTTAGTCTCATCAATAAATTCGTCTCATTTTGTACTTGCAGTATTTACTAAGGCAGAAGCTTCAGACGTGTGACGCTCGAACACTTACCGAGGCCCACGCTGCTGTTCTCCAGCAGGTAACTCAGGTGGTCAAACATGGCCTTCTGGTTCTGCCGACTGATGCGGCAGAAGTAGCACAGAAACCGGCAACAGTTGGCAACCATTTTAGGAAAGGTGATTTCCTGTTAACATGTATAAATACACACATACGTCTGTATAGATAAGAAGCCTTTTATTGACGTATGTTTACTTCCATCTGTGTGCAGGCTGCCTACCTTGGAGTCTCCGCCGCTGAGGACGTTAACCATGACCTCCATGACGGTCTCATGCATCCCCAGAGCTCTCATCAGGTTGGGATGCTGGTAGAACACCTTGTTGTTCATGATGTCGCTGCAGAAAGATAATTACCTGCAGTCAGAAACCTTCAGCTAATCTAAAACACTGCAGCAAATATCAAATTAGACAAACTTTGCTCTTTTCTCAGATACTGTTTAGAAAATCTTATTTTATTAACAGTTTTTTCATATTATATGTATTGTTTTAATCTTTTTGCTTTTTTTATTTCCATTTCTTCTGTTCTTTACTTGTGACATCAATGGAGCAACATTCTACTGCTTCTACTACTTTATTAACTGGGAAAAAAAAAACAGAACAAAAATTTACATTTTCACCTTTTTAAGGATCAGAAAATAATAATATAATCATATAGAAATATTTGTTTCCTTCTGA
Organism: Jordanella pulchra; assembly: GCA_034780135.1. Classification (NCBI taxonomy): domain Eukaryota; kingdom Metazoa; phylum Chordata; class Actinopteri; order Cyprinodontiformes; family Cyprinodontidae; genus Jordanella; species Jordanella pulchra. The sequence continues at coordinate 6,657 of JAUZNJ010027764.1, read as the reverse complement.
AACTTAAATATATGTTTTAATTCATTTTTCTCGATAGCAGATAAACAGAAACAAGCCAAACTGATTTTATAGCCTTTATATCAGGGTTCCTTATTTCCAGTCCATCTTTTCGATGCACCTGTGCTTCAACACACCAGGTCAAATATTCAGGCCATTAGCAGGACACCAAAAACATCACTACAGGCTGATTGGATTCAGGCATGGAGGCAGAGATACAGCTAAACGCTGCCTGACCTGCAGGACTCCTGGTAGGACTGTGTCGGTGGGTTAGTGGCAGCAGCCTTGATGTCGTCCTCAAGCTTTAGCTCCAAGTCGGAGGTAGTGACCTTACCTGAGCCCTCTGATCATCAGCTTCTCCTCTTCTCTTCCCATTCGGACGCTCAGCAGAGATCGGATCTGACCCAGAGCAGCCAGCAGGTTGATGGTGTCCTCTATAGACACTGAATTTATGGTGTAGGCCTTGGGAAGAGCCCGGACCTGGACGGGGACACGGACACACACGTCTACGACTCTTCTGCACACGTCAGACATTGCAGAGTAATGCTTGGGTTGTCATCAGGAGCCATGACTGAAGCAGGACATCTGCCTGCCTACTATCATCTCATGTTGCTCATCATTCTTCTCTGGGGTCTCCTCCTCCTGCCCACCAGCTCCATTAACACTCACTGACTCAGCCTATTGATTTTATGATCAATACATGTGAGCCAATGTTTCTCTGGATCTGTGGCTGTACTGATGTTTCTCTGTCATTTATAGAGCTCTCTTCTCATTTAGCTGTTAAATTCAGAACTAATAGCACTATAATCTATACACGGGGTCATAAGCATCAAACTTTTTTAAATCTAATCCCTTAACGTTAACAGGTTCCTTAATGGAGCTTCCTCTTTTTTGGTAAAAGAGGAAGAACTCTAACATACCTGTCCCCCGATGCCGTCGTACTGTCGGTGCAGAAGCACAAACATGGCTCTCACCAGCTCGGGGTCCTCTATGACCGACTCCTGCGCCCAGCGGACCATCGTATCCGAAATAAGCTGCTGTAAAGTACCTGAAGAAACAGAGAGAATGGAGCTGAACTAAGGAGCTGAAGACTGCTGGAAAAGGAGACAAACAGGATGTTAACACATCAACCGTAAGATTAGAAGGACTGACCACAATACATGTCTGTATAAACTGATAATAATTTGTTTTACCATGTTTGTAAAACTCCTCTATCAAAGCATTTATAAGCTAGAAAACCTCTCTGAGAGCGCAGACCTCCGCCAAGCAGAACATGTTTCCCCATATTGTGATGAACATCTATAGCTAAAACTCAGACATGATCTGGATCCTCACCAAATTCAAATGAATTGTTCTTTGGCATGAGCCACACCTTTGCTAACACATTTACATAAAACCCATTTACTATAAGTTCTCAATGATCCTGCTAAAAAACCAACAACATTCTCTGTTCTTGTGTTTTTGTCCTCAGTAAATATCCTCTGGACTCTTTTGAGTCCAATGCTGTCAATAGTCACTGCTGCCCCCTCTGGTTTAGTGGGGAACTGCTTGTTCTACTAAATATCCTTATCTCACAACATTGGAGAAACTTCCTGTATCCAGATTATGATCTGGACCATCACCTAAATGTAATGGATTGTTCCTTGACATGAGGGACATCTCTGATACAGATTTGGGTAAATTCCATCCATAAGTTTTCTAGTTACCCTGGACACAGACCAACAGACAAACGGTCACAAAGTCTCCCTAAAACATAACCTGTTTGGCAGAGGTAAATATTTGCACATTAAACGTATAAAACTATTTAAACCCAAAACATTAGTCTAGTATTAATGCTGTAAATATAGACTTTATTTAAAAACATTGGAAAAGTCATAATTGTGGTAAATATTAATATTGAATTACTTTCCAGTCTTATGCTGTTTATTCTGCTTTCATTGAGAAAAACTAAACGCATTAACTGGAAGATAAAACTTTCATGAAACAAAATCAGATATTTTACTATCAGAATAAACCTCCATTATCTGACTTTCAGTGGAAAAATAAAAACATGCCAGAAAAGTTTTGTTGTTTTTCTTATCTCCTTTAACCAAAGGGCTTTAATCTATTCACTCCTTGTTAACATTTCAGTTTTTAGTTATTTAAAAAAGATAGAAAATAATAAATCATTTCAATTTTCTTTTACTTTTAGTCTGTTTTTTTTTGTTTACAAAAACATGTAAAGTATAAAAAAGCAAAAGATCCATCATCGCTACAACCACAGACATAAATACATGGACGCCTCTTTGGACGCTGGCTTGAACATCGACATCATCGCCATATTGAACATGGCGGCTGTGAGGGGAGATTGCTGATCAGAAGGGATGCCTCAATGTGCTGCATAGAAATGTACCAACCAGATCTGGTGGCACTAACTTTCACAGGTGAGCCTGGATAAATACATGATAGGATTTTTCTGTAATAGAGTTGTTTTGCTAATTTTGGCAAAATCCTGTAAATTCTTGCACATTATAATGTGAATCTGACAGGAAAACCAGCTAACAAGAAACCAAATATTATTTCCTACACACTGGAACAAACTACATCATTGTTTCCAAAGAAAAAGCTTTAAGAAAGCAATGGGAACCAGGAGTGAGAAGAGAAGGATTAATATAAATATTTATTGTCTTTATTTTATATAGCATGTAACATGTGAACCTGTATATCTGATGTGAACTCCAACCTATGATGGAGCATTAGGGGCACATATCATTTTGAGGGGATAAAGGGATAAAATTACTAATTAACTAACTATGAGAAAAAGTCAGGAGAGTAGAGTAAAAATATAACCAGACTAAAGTGTTAATATTTCGAGAATAAAGTCAGAAGATCTGGAGAAAATTCATAAAGTCATTAGTGCTCATTCTGTGTAAAGCTGGATTCTTCAGAAACCTACAGCATCTCTATGGGATCTTACTGGGTTTTCTGTCCTTTTTTTCCTTCGGCAGGCTGCTCATCTTCTTCTTGAGGTAGGACACCTTCTCCACCAGCGACATGAGACGACCTCGGATGGTGAAGTCACTGTCACCATCTACTCCTCGCTCCTCATCCAGCTCTGCACCACAGACACGATGGAAACATTGACCTCGATTAACCCATTTTTTCAATGACATTTGTGCCCTACCTTTTATTCTCAGCAGTGAACATGTTTCGATTTTTAAACTGACCACAGTGTCTCATCAGATCTTCATGGAAGTCCAGCAGCTGCTCCCGGATGTACTCCGGACAGGGACACTCTCGCTTGCTATCCTTGAAGTTCAGCAGCATGTTGATCTGGGAGGTAGACAGAAAGTCGAGTTATTTGTTGTCACAAGCCGTACCATTATCAGATGACTGATTTGTCATTGTACAGAGCACAATGAACCTATCCAAAGGACGGGGGCGCAGGCTGCACAGGATTTCCCTCAGCCTCGAGTCTTGGTCTAGCTGGCTCTTTCATGGCGAAATCCAATATTCCAAATGTGTTGGGCTTTTCCGCCTTGAAGCGAGCATGCACATCCAAGAAGTTATCCCATCTCACCTTTGAGTTCAACCACCGCAGCCAGCCTGCGTTCAATCACACCCAGGCATACGGCTCAGCTCCCGATCTTGCTCATTCACAGCCTTTGTGAGGGCATCAACCACTGCCGGCAGCCTGATCAAGGCCCAAATTGCTGCCGACATCCTCTGTAATTGAAGATACGTCAGGTATCCTCCCAATCCAAACAGGAGAAATCCGAGTATCATAAAACCAAAAATCCAGACATCTTTGACATCCTCCAGTGACAACGTTGTGAAACACACCATCCTCCACTCTTTCCAGGAGTCCATGGTGTATCCCACCAAGTGAGTCCCAGCAGGACGGGTCCCCTTTTCCCTGTCTTCTAGTTGATACACTTTGATCAATTGCATTGAGAGACCAGCTGACTAGATCCATTTTTCTGAGTTCGGTGGTATGAAGAGAGCTCAGAAAAGGACAAGACACAGCAAAGCAGGGACAGGCAGGGGAGGAACAGCAGGAAAATGTGACCACTTCCTTCAAGAGTCAGAACAGCTTTCCATTGCTTCTATCATACATAGAGACCAGCAGCGCACATTAGCTGTGTCTGATGAAAAACATGCGCGTCTTCAAGGTTCAGGTGTTCAGGATGGTGTGTTGGACACCTTTTTGATGCTAAAAACCCATTTGATTAGAAAATATTGGAAAAATAATTTAATTGAATTGGCTTAGCTAATCTCTGGAGAATAGCAAGAGTGAGGATAAAATGAATAAACAGTAAATGAGTCCAAATAAAGCCTGATTTCACTTTTCATATTACAATTTCTCCTAAACCTTAACAGAATAGTTTTTTTAAAGTTCTTTTCTTTTCTTCTTCTGTAGACTCTTTAAAGATAGATTGAGTTGACGCGTTGCCATGGAGACGACACCTACCTGCTCCTGCGGTGGCGATCTGAACTCTTTGGTTTTCTTGGCGGTGAGCGCAGCAGACATGTTGAGAGCCAGCATCACCTCATTATAGCGGAAACGCTGGTTGTCTTGGAGACAGGCCACAAAGTCATCGGAGAAGGCGACCACTGCCTCGATGCGGTGGCGCACCTGGCAGTCGCACAAGTACTGCAGCACATGGCACATCTACAGACACAACGTAGGGAGAGCAGGATATCAGCCCAGCTCATCGTCACTCTTGTTCCTCCAGCTTTCATCTGTCAATAAAAACACTACGGTGGGTGAGAACCAGGGTCAGGAGCCTCACCTGAAGTTTGACAGGTTCTGGCAGCTTCATCTGCAGCAGCCCTTCGTTCGGCAGCTTCTTCATCCCGTCCTCTCCTCTTCCTTTGGTTTCCACGTTCTTCAGCACCTCCGGCCCCCTGGGAACCTCTGCCTGCCCGTCTCTTCGCTCAGAGAACACAGACGGCTCTATGAGCTGCAGAATGTTCTTCAGATCCCCGTTTTGGAAAATGCCCATGATGAGCATGGTGTAGACCAGCTTGATGAGTGGAACAAAGAGCAGCTCTGTGCTGCCTCCCACCGGATCCCGCACATGCATGCTCCCCTCTCGAACTGCCTCTGTCAGCATCTCGATAGTTTTAACCTTTAAAATGTTTAAGGGGAACTCAGGGCTATACTGGAAACAACTTCCAGATCCGCTGTTTCCGCTGTCATGGCAACAGGAATCAACCACACGTATAAAACTGGGGCAGGAGAAGTGCATTCTGGGTCGGAGGGAGGTACTGAGTCCGATGCCTGGCAAGCCGTGCTTCTTCAGCTCGTCGGGAAACAGAGTGATGCTTTTAGTTTCATGCGTCATGGGCACAATGTACTCGTTGTTCATCATCAGCCGTGCCGTCGCATAACTCCTCAGATGGATGTCAATGAGGAGATCATAGTAGCCGGCACGAAGCAGACCTGCACAGAAACAGGGTCCAGATTGACACACAAAGACTTTGTTCTCAACCATATTAACTTAAAATGGTGGGTATAAACATTTTATTGTTCCGTTTTATTCAGTAGACTGAACTAAAAAAAACAGTAACTTCCAACAGTTGGAGGTGTTATTTCTAAAAATGTGTTTAAAATGTGTAAACTGTGTCCGTCAGCCCAGAACCACACTAAATTTAGTGTTAAAGTACTACCTGTGAACCAGATTAGTTGCTTATATCTATTAACCACGGCCAAATGGTCCTATTGCAGCAGTCCTTTGTTGTACCGTAAACCATGATAATAATTTTAGTCATTGAGGATTTTCATCCTTATCTTAAGCATTGTCTCTTGGGTAGAAGGTCCAGATTGCCTCGGTCCTGCTCTGGACTTTGCCCCTTGCTAACTCCACAGGACACTCTCATTGAGATGTGCCTTGGACCCCCAATGTGTTAACTGCAAAGAAAACAGCCAGCTCACAGAACTTCCTCCTCTTTTGTGAAGCTACCCTGGGAGGCTCACATTGGAAGAGGCACCAACATGGAAAGCCAGACCAGGGCCCAGATCTCCTGAGGACTGAGGCCAAATCGTGATAGTTAACATTTCAGAACTGAACCGCTGCAAAACAGACAGTTTACTAAAAATATATGTCTTTTTATGATTTCAATAATTTCATGTGTTTACTGTTGAGTAAAGACAAAGATAACAAAATGGACGGCATGGTACGGTATGCTACAGTAGTTTTTTTTGAGTCATTATAAAGCTAAAATAAACTTTATTTAACCAATATAACATTGACATTCATGTGCTTTCTCATTTGCTCATTACATTTTCATGACCAACTTATGACCAAAAGTCATTTAATGGAATCCTTATTTCTGCTAACTGCTAGCTCACTCAAACAAGATTAAGAATCAATTAACTAAAGGTTATGTATGTCTGATTAAGCAACCCATTTATTAAAACACTATTTGGCCGAATAATGTTTTATTCACTTCATGGATTTAAATTGTGTTAAATTGAAAACATCCCAATTGCTCTAAATGAGCTAAAAGCTAATTTGATCACATTCAAAATTCTTCCAGATAAACTTTGGTTCTCAAACCTAAAATCCACTAAACTGTGATTATAATTTCATTTTCTTTTTTTTTGTTTTTTGAGCTTTTTACGGCACTAGTGGCTCGTTTTTCTGACAGTAGGCTGACAGGAAAGGGGGTATGAGA
>JAUZNJ010027763.1:0-16564 GCA_034780135.1 Jordanella pulchra | reverse complement strand
CTGGGTCGCCCGCGTCGAGGACTAAGGCCTCCGTACATGGGTCGTGCGCACTAACCACTGCGCCACCTGCACGCCCCCTGTTGCTCATTCTTAAGCCCTGAACACACCAAATCCGATTTTGCGTCCGATCTTACAGAAAATCTTGTCGTATGAGGTTGTTGCATTTGCCGCCTATTGAAAGTGAATGGGGATGAACCGACCCAACATGATTTTCTGCAAGGAGCCTTGCCTAGCTCTGACTGAGATAGACCCCGGGTCTATTTTGGTCGGACTATGCAGCATTTAAGCAGCAATATCATGAGTCTGACGGAAGGAGAGATGCGGTTGCAAAGTAAAACACTGAGGGAAAATACAAAATAAAATCTGTCAGTCGCACAGGAAAGCAGTGAGTTTTGGAGTCGCACGGCGCATATATAGCAGGCGGGACAGACTCATGCAAAAACAGTCAATGAAAGGTTAAAAAAATAATACTTTACCCCTGACAGGAGTTCAAAAGGACAGAAAACTGTAGTAGTGATCCTCTCTGAGCTTTGCAAAAACAAAGAGCGCAGCTGATCACTGTCCTTGAAAGGACAAAAAACTTTGACAGGACAGAGAACAGACATAGTAGATTAATGATCCTCCGTGAGCCTCACAGAAAACTGAACAACGAGGGGCAGACAGTTCAGGTATACGCAGCTTATCATATTCCCTTTGTTATGAGAAAATAGTCAAACAAAAACTTTGATAAACTTCACAGATCTCTCTGTGAATCTCCCCTCACTGCCGCAGCCAGCATATCAACCGTCCTACAGAGCTTATTGATGCATTTTCCTTTTCTTCAGAAATATTTCCCATCATATTTCTCTCTGTTCTCGTTTGAGATGCTGCACAGACTCATTAAGTGGGTTTAGGATCTAAACTGTGATGGTTGTTTTTTTTTTGGTTATTTTTTATTTTATTCTTAATAACTTCTATTGATCCATCCCAGTCAAATGAGGGGAATTGTTTTAATTTTTGTGGCACAGAGACGGAAGTGAAAAAAATCTGCCCAAGAGTGACATACCCTGTCTTTTGCTAATCTCTAGAAATCATAACTGTTTCAGATATTTTTTTCATTTTTTGTCAGTAACCTAATAAGTTCCTGTTTGCTCCATGTTCTAAATATGTCTAGTTTGATAATTTGTAAGAAAACATATTTTTGGTTAATTATTCAGTGTTTATTACAGTTTGCACAATAAATAGTTGAAATGATGCAACACTTGATTTAATTGTAAAAACACATTTAAGCCTGTTTGTTAATGGAAAGATCATCTTGATAAAAGAAAAAAACGAGTAAAAAGATAAGGCTGCTAATCAATCAACTTTAGATTCATTCATTAAGCCCTAATATGGCAACATGCCATATTTCAACACTTAATATTTGATGTGATTGTTTATAAACTTTGGTAGAAAATGTATTTATAACAGCTAACACATGAGTTTTGTCAATGAAAAACCAAATTAGCAACATACTGTCCATTTTAATGAATGAAATGCTCATTAAACCTTTTGTGTTACTCGGGTTATCTTTGTGTAATATTAGAATTAACTGAAGATCATTTAAAAAACATTTAAAAAGTAAAACCTGCTACAAACAAAACATGCTTTACCTGATGTGACCCTGTTGATGTCGGGACAGATCCCGTCACAGCAGACGACTCTACCGGATCCCTTCAGCGACATGAGCTGTGGAGGCTGGGAGATCAGCGATGAGCCCAGGGGCCGGCTGTCTCTGTGGGCCGTGTCCCTCCAAGGAAAGGTACAGCTCACATCCACACACTAAGAAAGATCCACTTTACTCCTGGAATCAATAACAGTCTAATTAATAGAGGTTAGTGTATTTAATGCATATAGTAGGTGGTTCTGCGAAGTTATTTGTTATTTTCTCCACAGCAGACATTGTTAACTTATCTAACTTTTAGAAATAAATAACATTCAAATAGGCTTAAGAACATGAATTTGTTTCTCTATTCTGTTGGAGGACTCTGTTGTTTCCATGTTTCCAATATCTTGATATTAATTTGCTGTGAAACTTGTGAATTTCTAGGTAAACAACCGTCTTCTTCTCTTCTCCCTCTTTCTTCTATGTATGCATGGGAATCGTCCCACTAGTTTCCCTGTGGAAAATACCACTAGTGTTCCAACAGATTTATAGTTCATGGTAGATCTGATCCCTAATAGTTGGTGTTTTTCTTGAACTCTCTCACCTCTCCTCCACATTGAGGTTAGCCAGCTGTGTGGCTCAGACATCTTTATTGGATGGATGCCTTCCCAGGCACATCCCATCAGAAGGAGGCCCAGGGGACAACTCGGGACATGCTGGGGGGCAGTGTCTGTGAGCTGGCCTGTGAACACCTCAGGCTTCCCCCAGAGGAGCTGGAGGAGGTGTCTGGGGAGAGGGAGGTCTGGGAGCCTCAGCTGACACTGCTGCCTCTGTCTCGGTCTCGAAAAGCAGAAGATGAATAGTGTTCAACAGATCACATTCACTTCACTTCAAGCCCAGTATAAACACTCACTCTTGACCAATGAAGTGCTGTTCCTAAGGTCCACACGGTTTTGGTGAACAAATCTACTTGGGGGCTATAATTAGTGTGCTGATCCTTTTTTTTTCTTCATTTTTTTATCTATAAAGTCCATGTTGACTAACAGAAATGTGTCTTCAATCCTCCCTCTGCACCCAGAAGTAAAGAAAATGTGATCTGCAAAACACAATTTAAATACAATGCAATTCGTAAAATCCTGTCCTGAAAAAGAGAAATCTGAAAAAAAAAAATCCAAAATATATTTAGTCTTTAACAAAATGAAAAAAAAATCATAATAAAAAGAATATATAATAAATGTAGAAAACAAACATCCACCCACCCAACCATGGTCCATGTCACCAAATAGATAAAAGGAAAAAAAACACCTGTTAAAAAGGAAAAACTTTTTTTTACATCACTATATTTATGTATCTAAACCTGTTTGTTTTATTTCACCCTGTGTGGATTACAAAGCTGTATGGGTTTTATTAAGTGCTACTGATCCTCAGAGAAGAAACTTTGAGCGAATCAGTGAACTGCTTTGCTTTTAACACTGATTCTACGACCATTCAGGTGTGGTTCAGGGAGGGAATCTCTCACCACAATCCTGAGGGGTCTTCCTGGGTGGAGGTGCCTGTTCCTGGGGAGGTCGTCCAGATTAGCTGCGGCCCTGGAGACCTGGTCTGGGCTGTGCTTTGGGAGGGGCAGCTCATTGTCAGGGAGGGCATTGGTCGGGACTGCTCCAAAGGTACCAGCTCCACTTTGTTCAGCTTGTATTCGTTTTTGTGGATTTTGTCTAAGGGCACCGTTTCCTCTGTATCACAGGTACTTCCTGGGCAGTGGTGGAGTCTCCGAACCCAGAGGTGGGGGCTATTCATGTAGCTGTGGGAGTTAATGTAGTCTGGGCTTTGACCAAAGACAACAAAGTAAGAGAATAGAATATATTTTCCCTTTATACACTGACATTGTAATAAACTGATAAACAAAAATAAAAAACCTTCCACTGAACATAACAGTTTTTACAAATGTTTTCATATGTGGTTAAAGTGATTAAAAAGTAATAAAGTCATAATGTTAACCCCAATCTGTACGAGAGCAGTGACTCTCTCTAACAGTAAGGGTTAGATATATGGAGGGAATCTAGTTTCATTATTGTCGCAGCAAAGAACATGTTTTGTTAATGGAAATTTGAAAAAAATGTCACTCAGACACTTTGAAAAACTTATTAATCAAAAAAAGATCTTGGGAGTAACTTTGCTGTTTTCTTAGAATTCATTTTTTTCTCCAATATTTTTTCATATTTTACTTTTTCCATCTTTTTCCAAGTGTCTTTTATCTAAATGTATCTTTTTCAGAATGAGTTTAAGATTTTTCAAATAGTATTTTACAGATCCCAGTCTGACCTTCAGAGACCAATAGAAATGGGTCTTCACTCCTCACTTCAGAGGAAAACCCGCCCCCAGAAGTGAAGAGAACGTGATCTAGAATAAAAAAAACTCAATCAGCAAAATAGAAATAAATTCCTAAAATGGGGCTGTACGGTGGAGCAGTGGTTAGCGCTGTTTCCTTGCAGCAAGAAGGTTCTGGGTTCGATCCTGGCCTGGGGTCTTTCTGCATGGAGTTTGCATGTTCTCCCCGTGCATGCATGGGTTCTCTCCGGGTACTCCGGCTTCCTCCCACAGTCCAAAACAATGACTGTTAGGTTAATTGGAATCTCTCAATTGTCCCTAGGTGTGAGTGTGTGTGTGTGTGCATGGTTGTAAGTCTTTGTGTGTCTATGCGTTGCCCTGCGACAGACTGTTGTCCTGTCCTGGGTGGACCCCGCCTTACGCCCATAGTCTGCTGGAGATAGGCACTGGGCCAACCGCGACCCTGACGGATGAAGCAGGAGAAGATGGATGGATTCTTAAAATATAAAACCTTTAAAAAAATAAAATGCAAATAAATAATGATAATACTGAAACAAGCAAAGTTACTCTAGTTAAAAAAATGATAAAAAATGTTTCAAAAAAAGTTTCAGTACAGGATTGCACTTTTTTTAACTTCTGTTTACAAAACATGTTCCTTGCTTGCAACAATATTGGAATAAATTTCACTCTATACAGGTGGAGATAAAACTTTCACTCAGTGCATCTGGTGCTGGTGAGAGAAAGTAGCATCTGTTGAAAACCGCAGCTGAATTTGTTTGGATTTCAGGCTAAAAACTCTTTACTGAGGAACTCTTTCAAACCATAGAATCTGTTCCCCCCCCGCTGTCTTAGGTATGGTTCAGGCGAGGTGTGAACGCCCACAACCCCTGTGGTTCCGGATGGATCAGCATGGTTGGAGAAATGATCATGATCAACGTGGGACTGAATGATCAGGTGACACAAAAATCCATATTCATTATATTTGATGTTTGGAAGAAAACGGCTTAATCTTGAATCTTTGTAAAACTTTTGTCACTTTACATCATGATCAATGCATAGTTTGAACATTGTTTGAAATGATTTTCAGATGATAATATGGAAAATGTTGTGTTTGCATGGATTTAACTCTTCCAAATTAGTACTTTATTTTTAATCCAAGACACGTGTTTTACAGAACGCCTCTACAGATGGAAGCCAAAAGGCTCGGCCATATTTTTATTGACAAAAGTTCGAGCTCAGTCAGATTTAAAGACTCATACATTTTAAAGTCATATTCTCATATGGATTCAGGTGTGTCTCTTTAACAAGGCCATTTTACAGCCTGTATTTGTTTTATGACCTGGCTCGTTTCATAGTTTGATCTTGTTTCTTCACTAATGTTCTCTAACAAACAGATGAAGCCTTTATAGAACAGCTGTAGTTGTTCTGAGATTTAAATGGCTCAAATTGTAGGAAGAGGTTGATTTTCCACCTCACAATTCTGCATCATTTTCTGCTATGTAGAGCAAATAGAAAATGTTCCTTCAGGTGAACTTGTTTGTAAAATCCCCACTCGGTCATAATGTGGTTGTTTGCCTGTTTCAGGTGTGGGCTATTAGCTGTGAGGACCGGGCCGTATACTTCAGACTGGGTGTTACCTTCAGTGAGCTCAGCGGTAAAACCTGGAAGCTCATCAGTGTTCCTAGAGACGGGGATCGATCTCACTCCAGCGCCAGTGCAAACAGCCTGCATAGGTAAGGCCGTCCTGCAGCAGAGCTCTGCAGCTCTGTCCTGCATGTGTTAATGTATCTCTACTCCTGCACACTTCAGCTTCACCTCCTCAGCATCCATCAAAAGCCTTTTAATCACCCATCTATTTAAGCCAGGTGTGTTGAGACAGCGAAAAACTTGAAACATGCATTGTGTTGAAGCCTCTTGTCTTCAGGATGCAAACCAACCTTCTCTCTTTTTCAGATATATTATTGCAAAAAACAAATGTTTTGAACTCTGTTGTCTTGAATCTCTTTGTTTTTCACAGTGCTGGCTGTTTTTTCTCGGGCGAGGTGCGTGCTCCGTCAGTAGTGAGCGACGCTGAATCAGATGTAGAAAATCCAGCAGGCGATGGAGCCATGAGCAACGTCACATTTTCTAGTGAAGACCATGTCATAGACTCCCCCCAGAAAACCTCCGCAGAACTTTGCATGGAGCCACTTAAGCCCCACATCCCAAAGGTCACAAGCGACAGCTTCATCTCTGAACTCGTCTCCGACCGAAAGGCGGCAAAGACATCTGGAGATGTTGAATCGGCCTCTTCTGCTGTGTTGGAGGAGGAGGTCGGTCCTGGTGACGGAGCGCTCGATGCTGTGACCTCCACCCAGGCAGGAGGTCCTGATCCCCAGTGGAGTAACGTCGATCTGGAGGAGGCACAGATCCAGCATGTTCAGACGGGAGCTGTTCCAGACTCCGCTGACTCCTGCAGTTTGTCATCAGTGGCAACCTACACCCTCACCATGGAGGATCAGTATGGGGCAGACGAGCACCCGCTGTGGGCTTGGGTTAGCGGAGGAGGCTGCTCTGTGGACAGTCACTCTCAACTCAACTGGTTTAACTGCTCTTTGAACACATGTATGTTATATTTTATAAAAAGCTCAGTAGAAAGTAGGTTCTATAAATATAAAATACGATTTATAGAAGACAGGAGTCTACATACACTCATCATGCACATGAAAGCATTATGTTTGATAATGCAAAACACAAGTAATTTCCCACTATGGTCAAAATTGTAATGACATGTTTAAGTGCAAACATTCCCTTTGGTATCAGGTTAAGTCCTGCAGGCTTCAGAGGAACCATGTGAAGGTCGTAGAAACTGTCATCCAACTACTGCCTTGAACAGAGTTTGGTTTGCAGCCAGTTCCACTCATCTAATGTTAGCTTGTTTTATCCTGTTTTGACTAAGTTTTAATGTCTGCTTCAGGTCATTGTTGTGTTGAATTTCTCTTTCAAAGTTCCAACCATCTTACGTGACGTCCCAACTATAATGCTAGTGCAACCTAGCCTGGCCAGCCAGACTGAATTACTGATTTACACGGAGAGTAATTCAGTCCGGTAAACCACCATTGGCTCCGGACATCTGGTCAGACCAATCACAGCACAGGAGGCGGGACTTTACTGACCATCCGATTGGTTCTAATCTGATGAGGTGGACCCTGTTAGTCGCGCCTTTGAAATCAACACGTACAGCCATTTACTGGACTGATACGCAGTGTATACATCATATCAGTCTGGTTAGCCAAACCCATGATTGACAGCTGGTGTAGGCCACACCTTTACTTTTCCATTCTCTTTGGAAGTGCAGCTAAATATGCTCAAATCAATCTTGGTGATCATGAAACTTTTCTTTAGAAAAGTTTGGCTGTAAACAATATAAAATGTGTTACATCTGGTACATATAAAAGTCCAACCCAACAGAACAAAGTAAGCATACTGAATATTTTAGAGCAAAACTAACATGATATTTCTAATGTCACAACCTTCTAAAATAACCTTCCTTCATAGACATAAAGTTTATGTTTAGGAAGATCAGTTACTCTCTCCATTATCATACATTGTGTCATTGCATTGATCCACATATATTTTATTTCCATTTATGAGCTTATTAACACTCTTTAGCTTGTAAATTGATGGGCTTTCAGTTCAAGTTTTTGGGGTCAAAGTTTAGAGTAAATGTTTCATCCAATGATCTATTTATGAATAAGATTTCTGCAATTTTGTTAACTATATTTTCCCCAAAATATGTTGGTACCATCCTTTTCCCAAGCACAGCGAAAAAAAGTACCATTATCATCTATCAGGTATTGCATCATTATATTAATTTATTTTCAATGGCGTTATACATGTTCACATTAACCATGTGTATTGAAGTAGTTTAAGTTAACTACAGCTGCTGATTGTTTTTGTGATTTTAGACACATCAATTCTGATTCATGTTCTACAGTATTTTTATTTAAATCCACTTTCCATGATTCAAATGATTCTGATCAAAGCTACTTTTCACAGAATCAAAGAAGTCAATCCTCTTTTCAAACAGTTGTTTGACTTCAGTTCCTCCACTGATGTCTCTAAACAGACTCTTTTGATTAGATAAAACTTCTTGAAGATGTGTTTTCTTGGTATGTTAAATTTCAAGGCATTTCTTTTTTCAAACAACACCAGTGTTCCCTTTTTATAAAGATTTCCAATCTTACAGAGTTCTTTATTTGGACTGTGCTGAATTTCCTTTCAGGGATCAATAAAGTTTAATTGAATTTAACTGAATTTACCGAAATCTGAGATCCATCCTCTGGCTTCTCTAAATTTTATTTGACCATTAAGATGTTTATTTTGAACCAAATGCTTCTTTCTTCCCTTTATAATGATGGTAAACTTGTTTTACTGGGAACAGTTAGACTGGTGTCTCCTAGTCTATGGTACCTGAGTGTATTGTCTGTGATTAAACCTGCTCTTATTGTTCTTTTATCGAGGACCAAGATATGTACCATAAAATTGAACTTAATGTTCTTTTAAGTTTTATAGTGTTTAAAATCCACCCGGAGAAGCAGGGGGACTTAAATGCATCACTGAAAAACACAATGTTGACATCTATGCTTATAATCAATGAAAACTTGTGACACTGTATGCTCAGAATATTTGGGATGATGGGATTATTCCATCTAAAGCTTTTCAACTTATTTTTCTCCGCTTGTCTTCCTCCAGCTATGCTTCAGTCGGTTCAGTCCATGAGCCTGTCAGTGTCTCCTGCTCAGACTGCGGCTTGGAGGAAACAAATCTTCGAACAACTCAGTGAACGATCCAAGAGAGAGATGGACAATTTCAGACATTATGAACAAGCCATTGAAAAAGTACATGCTGTAAACTTTGAAAAAGAGTGTTCATGCTGTGCATTTTTTTTCTGGTTTGACTTGAACTGTTTTTGCAGTCGGTGTGGGTGAAAAAAGGAGCCATGCAGTGGTGGAGAGACTGGAAGCCGCATAAGTGGGTCGATGTTCACTTTGCCCTTGAGCAGTTTTCAGGAGCTGACGGCATCAAGGATGGGATTTTATTTGTTTATTACAATCACCATGAGGAGAAGAAGGTGAGGATTGAAAGCAGATAAAACTATAAAAACATCTATTTTCTGTCTGTGTAAATGTGAGTTATGCATTCATAGCATGTCTCACCTATACTCACAACTGTCCACACATTCTTCTACACTGTTTGCTGAACATAAATTCTCAGCATTATTCTCTTCCTCTAAACACTGACATGAAACTCAGAAGCTGATTTCTTTTCCTCTTCTTTCTCCTCACTGTCTTATTTTAGTACCTTCATGCCTTCATTAATGAGGTGACAATCCTGGTTCCTGTGCTCAATGACTCCAAACACACTTTTGCCATCTACACCCCTGAACGTACCAAACAGAGATGGCCGATAAGACTGGCGGCTGCCACAGAGCTGGAGATGTACGACTGGGTGTGTATTAAGCTAAACCAAGAACTAAACATTTTGTCTATTTTCTAACCTTTTTAAATGTAATTATGTAACTGAAGAGAAGAGGCAATGTTATTCACGCTACTACTATTCTTGTTTGATTATTTAAGAATAAGAATTATAGCTACAAGGGCAGACAAAGAGAGTCTCGCAACGTGATGCAGCTTTATTTTAAGAAATACTGTAAAAATCTTGGTTTACCTTCATTGGCAGGTGAACACCTGCAAAAATATCGCTAATATTAGCTAATATTCCCTAATGGACATAAATACAGTAATATTCTAATTACAAAATAAACATTTTATATAAATTTCACTTTTGCAAAGTTATACCTGGAGCCTGACATCCATAGTCACACAGAACTGAGGAATCTGCTGTTTTGGTTTAGCCAAGTGTGTAGGACGACCTCTCCAACATGGCGGCCGTATTTCCCATTCCCAGGCAAACAATTGACAGTCTACTCTTTAAAGTGGGTTTGTTTCTGCATTTGATTAACCTCTGACCTTTCGGCCATGATACGGTTGTGGACAGGATGGAGGTTCCCATGAGGCGAGGGTAAAAAGTAAGGCATCCTTTTCTGATGCGTGCTTCACATCAACATCTTTAACTGGATACAGTGAAAGGTCACAGAGAGCATTCAGTCCAACAAACTGGTAAAAGCCATCAGGGCCAGCAGATAGCCTTGGCTAGGCCTGGGACAAAATAACCTAAAAAGGACCAACGTCCGGGATATTCATATCACGTGGAACCCCCCAGAGATGTATTATTAGCCCAATAATTTTCTATTTACATTGTAAATGTATATCTTAACTCTTGTTTGAATAATCAATGTAAAAAATGTGGGATATTAATAAGGATTTAATGCCTAAAAATTGAACCTTTTAAACCAAAACTATAAAACTTTTTGGTTTCTTGTACTGCGTGTCATGAAAATCAGCTGAGATTCCTCTACACTGCAAAAATAACAAAGGAGCTTCCTTTTCTGGGCTGAAAAACTATATTCTGTTGCATAAACCTAAAAACAAAATGTGAAATATAAGGACAATAATTTAAGTCAGTTCATAAAACCAAAGTAGTTATAGTCTTTAACTATATTGAGTAAGTTGGCTCCACTTATACAGATTGAGTAGTTGGTTATCTTAATAGGTGAAAGTTAATCTCTTGGTTTTTACTGATCAGTTTCCTGCACAATGCTTTTAAACCTTTTTTATCTATTTTCCACATTGAGATAGAAAATGGTGTTTGAGCAAACATTGCTTTAACCTTGTGAACTATTGCAATCAGTGCTTCTGTTTTCTAATTCTGTCTATGTTCCAGCTGGCTTTGTTGAGTGTTTCCTGCTGTGACGCCAGAGGAATCCAGGGTCCTCCATCCAAGCAGGCCATCTGGTCCATCACCTGTAAAGGGGACATCTTTGTCAGTGAGCCGTCCTCCGCCCTCGAAGCCATGCCTTACCCCACACCCTGTGATCAAATGTAAGAAGTTGCATCAGCTACTTTCAAACTTGGGTGTTTTGTTAAGAATCGACAAATGTTTCCAGTTTATAGGACCCTGAATGCATCGTCAACAATGAGTGTAACAGAATGTGGAAGGAAAGCATAGAAGCAAGATGGTGAAACTCGGTGACCTGCAAACATTTCTTCCATATTTGCAGATTTTTATTTTAAAAAGACCAACTAAAATCTACACTTAATGTGGAAAAGGAGACTGTGGCTCCATGCAGCAACAACTGTATGTAAAATGTTTTCATTTGAAAGTTCAGAAGTTATTAAGATGTGTTTATTTAAAGTTGAGGTGTCGTTTGCCATTTAACGAAAAAGGCAAATGGCAGCACTTAGGACTAAAGCTGCAGCTATCAGTTATATTAGTAATAATTGATGCAGGAAGTTTGAAAAGTAAAACAGATTAATAAGACATTTAAAAGACTAAAGCATAATAGACATGACTTTCCTATGAGGTAACTTGTTTTGTTTGTGCAGGTTCTGGCGTCAGGTTGGAGGCCACCTGCGTTTAGTGGAGTGCAACAGCCTGGGCATAGTGTGGGGCATCGGCTATGACCACACTGCCTGGGTCTACTCCGGGGGATATGGAGGAGGCTTCTTCCAGGGGTTGGCAAGCAGCACAGATAATATTTACACACAGACTGACGTCAAGAGCGTTTACATCTATGAGAACCAGAGGTGGAACCCAGTTACTGGCTACAGCAACAGGTGTCGTACACAGAGCGGATCATGTTTCTTCAGTATCACATCAGTTAAGCATGTTCAGTCACATGATGGTTTAATCTGACCATTATGTCTTCTAAGTGTTTCTTTTCTATTTATTTTAGAGGACTTCCTACAGACCGCTACATGTGGAGTGATGCATCGGGGTTACACGAGTGCACCAAGACGGGTACAAAGCCTCCTTCCCCTCAGTGGACATGGGTAAGCTGAGCTCACAGACAGGCGGGGCTCCTATAGCTCCGTGGTTTAATGGTTTAACATTTCTTTTGTTCCATTTTGATACTTTGTGAAAACTACAGGTGTGTAATCGTAGGTTTTTAGAAATATATTCCCACAACTCCAGATGCGTTTGGTGTTTCACTTCTCTTTCCTTTGTGCAGGTGTCTGACTGGATTATCGACTACAGCGTCTCTGGGGGAACAGACAGAGAGGGCTGGCAATATGCTGCAGATTTTCCAGCGTAGGTTTTTGTTTTTAAAGCTGTATTTATATTTTTTTCTTCCTTTAAATTATTCCTTGAACATTCTCCTCCTGTCTCCTGATAGGTCTTATCATGGCTTTAAAACCATGAAGGATTTTGTGCGGCGCCGGCGGTGGGCCAGGTACCTGCAGAAACATCAAATTACTGCATTACTCTGTTTGTTTTGAATGTTTTTAGATGTTTCAACATACACTTTTCTTATCAATTGCTTTTTCTTGGATGCATAGGAAATGTAAATTAATAACAACAGGACCTTGGCAAGAAATTCCTCCCATCCCACTGAGCGATGTTACCATCCTACCTTGTGCTGCTCAGAGCGGCGTGGATACAGTTCCTCTGTGGGCGATCAGCAACAAAGGAGATGTCCTGTGTCGACTGGGAGTCACCCTGCTCACACCTGCTGTGAGTTAATACGCAAGCTGACATTTCCTGCACTGGTCTGACACCTTTCATTTACCTGCTCAAAGGCACAAAGATTGGTTCCGTCGCCATGGTGTTACTGTAGTGGATTGCAAAGCAAACTGTCCCTAACCCACTGGGGGTATTTTAAAGGAAGCCCTTTAACAACCTCCAGAGCTGTTTTAACTCCCACAGAGCTGATTTTAATACCTTTTTTTATGGTTCCAAACCCTTAGAAGTTGAACACTTTCAACACTGTGTCAGAGTTACATTTTAAAGCAGAGTTAAGAGTTAAATCAACACTTTGGGATGAGATAGTTTATACTGCAGAGTCACTTAAGATAAATCCACTCAATTATTAGTTTAACACTTTAAAATGTTTGCCTGAGAGATTTGGGTTAATTATGACAAAGAAAAACTCAAACCAGTAAAATGATATTGACCTTTGATGGTGACCCTGTAACACCTCACACTGTCAGTTATAAATACATAAATATTTCATTTAGTTTATTTCTCCACACCAATTCACAACACATGTCATCTCAAGGCACTTTATAGAGACAATACATTCAGATCCTGGCGGCGGTTCCTGGACCTGTGAACATTGTACGCTGAGGCCACACCATAGTAGAGGAATTCAACTAGAAAAAAGGGTCTTTTTACAAAAAAAAACCAGCAATATGTACAGTCTGCTGTATATAAACATCTAGAGACATCATTTGATTTAACTCATAAATATCAGATCCACATATTGGTAAAACATAAAAAAAAATATTTCTTTCACTCTTACATGAAACAAAGCAGGGATAGAAGTAATTTAAAACTCTTGTTGGAACTATATATATATATATATATATATAAAAGATTACTGGCTCATTTTGTTGTCTCAGTAGAAGACAGACGGGTCTGTGAGGTCGTCTTTGCGTTGAGCAGAGATTGGTCTGCGAACGAGGAGAAGGAAGTAAATGAGAGGAGAAAATCTCTTTGCAAGATGCATTAGATCTTAGAGCAGAGCAAAGAGAAGATAATAGATTTGATAGAAAGCAGAAGTTTTGGATGTGAGCTTTATAGGTTTTGAGTGCAAATAGAGGAAATCCTGCTCTCCAATTCAAAACATGTGATCTTGATTTTTGCCAGAAAAAAATCCTCCATATGAACCATTAAGCCTAGTTTTAAAAAGTAGACTGCCTCATAGACTGAAACTAGTAGTTGGTTCCACAGGAGAGGAGCCTGATGACTAAAATTAAAACAGATTAATTTGATTAAAATGACCTTTCTGATCGATTTATTTCATTAAATCTAATTTCCTCCTGTTGCTTTTTGACCTCCATATGAACCAAGCACTGCAATACAAAATCCAACACAGCAGCTTCCCTCTTTTAATTACAACAGACTTGTGAAAGTGTTGTGAACTAATTGCACTTTGAGAACTTTTAAAGGGAATGTTAGTCCTTTCCTCACAGAAAGGGTTAAATGAAGAAAACAAACTTTCTCAACAAACAAAAGTCAAACTGCCCTTCAACCTCATCCAACTCCAAATACTTGTGCTTGTTACCATATTTCACCAGGATCAACCTGCCATAAACCCAGACAAAACCAAATCACAGATGTTATCGGGTCCCCATTCAGTGTTTAAGGCCTGTCTGCAGGTAGGGGGCGCTCTCTTAGCGATCCCTCGGATGTTCTGCTGAAGGCTCGACTCTCAGATACTGGGTGTTTTGTGCGCATGCAGGCGGTAGCTAGGACCACTATGTAGTAAAATGAGAAAAGCAGTTCTAAAATGGATGCGTTCAGATAACATTCAATGATTCATAAATTCATAGAAATCTTTACTTATTCTCCTGAGTTAAAAGTTTGCTTTACCAATTGATCAATTGTAGTAAAAAACACTTGACACCATTTAAAGTGTAAAATGAACCCTGAAACCTTTAACCCTGAATATTTCACACTAGTTTTTTTTTCTGTGCAGTATTTCCCTGTTCTTAGTTCTTCTCATTGAATCTCTGCAGCTCCTTTGTTCCTGCTGTAGAAACCCCCCCCCTGCTTTAAAAAGGACTCCACACATCATTTTGAACGAACCTCCATGTTTCTTGCAGGGATTTGATTTGAAGGAGAATTTTCTCCAACACAGCATTTTGTATGAAGTTAAAAAGATGTTAATGCAACCTGAACAGAGCATCTTCTTCCATGTTTGCTTGTGGTCAACAGATTTAACTATAATCTGCCAGATATTCACAGACTGGAATCAGTGTTTTATAATCTAACCCTGATTAAAGCTTCTCTACATCATTATGTGACTATTTTGCTCCAGTTTATTCCTTTTTCTTTGTGATCCTTTGTCAGAGTAAAAGCAGGATGAATAAAGATACAGTCAAACATCCCAGAATCTCATCATTTGAATTTCATAAATTATTTCCCTTCTACTTATCAATTCTTCATTTCGTTATGTTGCTCTGTCTTATAAAATCTAAATAACCGTTAAAGATTGCAGTTACAATTTTGAAAAAGTTTAAGGGGTGTGAATACTTTGGTCAGGAATCGTTCTTATATCGGTTTTTTGTCCCTCAGGGAACCTCATGGCTTCACGTCGGGACAGACCAGCCTTTCAAGTCCATCTCCATCGGTGCTGGCAGCCAGGTCTGGGCCATCGCCAGAGATGGCTCCGCCTTCTATCGGGGTTCTGTTTCACCTCAGAACCCAGCAGGTCAGCAGCAGAAGCTCTGAGAGCCTGAAAAGTTGCTGAAAAACATAAAAAAAACCCTAAAAACTCAAAGTGCTGTGCCTCCCTCTGCAGGAGATTGCTGGTACCACATCCCCACCCCAGCGAAGCAGAAGCTAAAGCAGGTGTCTGTTGGCAGAACAGCGGTTCACAGCGTGGATAAAAATGGTGAAGCCTCAGCATGTGTGATCAGCAGCTGGACTGTTTGAACAGCTTCAGCTCCTAGTAAACTTCTCTCCTCCTTTGAAGGTAACCTGTGGTACAGACAGGGGGTGACCCCCAGCTACCCTCAGGGCTCCTCCTGGGAGCACATCTCCAACAACGTGCGAAAGGTCTCCGTCGGGCCCTTGGATCAGGTGAGCATTGACCAGAAAAAAGAAAACCACTGCATCTTGTTGGTGTTTTAGATTTGATTTATTTGAATCCTTGAATGTGTTACATTTGTTGTAGAGATTTACAGATACAGTTTTTTAAGACTGATTATTTGGACAACCGATCCCTCGATATGAGCCTTCGGTGTTTTGGGGGGGCTGATTCTTGATGCTGATGTTGCTTTTCCTTCCTCCATTAACATGAAACTGACAAAAGGATAACAAATGATAGACAAATCTAAATTTGAACAAAAAAGTGTATCGAACTAAACATTAACAAAGGATAGCAGATGGAGGGAGTGCTTCCAAGGAATTGCTGCTGAATACGCTAAAGAATCGGTGAACGCAGCAGAGTCGGCACATAGCGGCGGAGACTGATCCAAGGGAAAAAAGCAAACATCAGCCAAATATATCTGCCTACGTGTGATTTTTAATTCTTAGCGTGCATCTGTTTGATGTTTCCTGAGTTTGTTTTTGTTTTTTTGCTGTAGGTATGGATCATAGCGGACAGGGTTCAGGGCAGCCACAGTCTGAGCTGCGGGACGGTGTGCCATCGACTCGGAGTCCATCCCATGGAGCCGAAGGGACAATCGTGGGATTATGGCATCGGGGTAAAACTAGTCTGCAACAATATTGGGATTTTATGTGATTGAAACAAACACAGAAGTACATAATTATGGAAAGATGAAGATACATGATGTTTAGATATTTTTACTAATGAATATCTGAGGACTTCTGGTTTTCATCAATTTCCCTTTGTCTTGATTTAATATGTTGTAGTCAAACTCTTAAAATGGATGAGTTGATAAAGGCAGCTGGTCCCCATTTAGCGTCCATCCATCCATCCATCCATCCATCCATCCATCCATCCATCCATCATCCATCCATCCATCCATCCATCCATCCATC
>JAUZNJ010027762.1:0-16564 GCA_034780135.1 Jordanella pulchra | reverse complement strand
ATTATATATATATATTTATATATTTGTAAATGTTGGGCTTTCCTCAATACATCTCGACAGAGAAGTAACTAGGTCTTTGTGTTGTTGATGTATTTGGCTTTTTAGCTGCTGGAAAAATGCATAGTTTTCAGTATCCCTCAAGGTTTTTTTTCCCAGTGATAAAACATGCTCTGATATAGAAAGGAAGATGCATGAATGATGTTAAAAGCAAATGATAAAAGCTTCTATTTTTAACTTTAATGTAAAGCTTAATTTACAGGTGCATGAAGAATGGATTCAATTCATGGATTCAAAAAACAACACTGTGCTGGACCTTGTAAAGGTATTGATGCATCTTAAACTTTTACATTTTCTCACATTATAACCAAAACCTAAAATAATTTTACTGCATAGCATGTTCTGATCAAATCTAAAGTTAAATGCTAAAATATATTAGTTTTTTTTTAACGGAGGAATTTGCTTAGGTAAAATATTCTGCTCTCAAACATTTGGGGACATCACAGAAAAACTTTTAATGTGATCAAATGCACACAGGTGGGCTTCGTTTATTGGTCAGGTCACTTGTAAAAATGCATAATACAATTTGAAGATTTTTTGCAAAAAAAAAAAAAATCTGGTATAATTTTCTTCCCAATTCCCAATTCAGTTTATTTACATA
This sequence comes from Jordanella pulchra, assembly GCA_034780135.1. Classification (NCBI taxonomy): domain Eukaryota; kingdom Metazoa; phylum Chordata; class Actinopteri; order Cyprinodontiformes; family Cyprinodontidae; genus Jordanella; species Jordanella pulchra. The sequence continues at coordinate 15,906 of JAUZNJ010027762.1, read as the reverse complement.
GAACTGATTAAAAAAATCATCTGTCAATACAGAGATAATCTAATCAAATCTTGCTAAAAGATTGGTTTAAGGGTTTCTGTCTAAGGAAACACAGCAGATTGTTCTGAGTCATTAACTTTGCAGAATGTGCTCCTTCTAAAATAGACATTTGCTTGCTTGTTTTGGTAGAAAAAAATAGTTGGAAAAAACACACACAAAACTGAAGAAGTACAGCTTTTTGGTGCTGAGTGTATGAAGGAGGATGAATGTTTGTTGATATGCCAGTAATACAAATGCTGAGAGCACTTTTGCGACAATGGCAAAATATGGAGCTGCGAGTGGAGGCTGAGAAGGGAGGCTGCTGGTTGTGGATCAGAGGAAGGAATGTTGTGTAGAATAAAAAAGCCCTTACAGGGCAGCTGCAAGGAGTAACATGGTAAAGTTCACATTGAGCCACTGCCCCCACTTAACAGGAAAAGTACAGTACATAGAGAATAGAGAGCAAAACTTGTTTAGTGGTTTCTCCTATCTAACAGCCTTGCAGCTGACCCCTTGAACACTGGGAGAAGTGCAACTGACAACTTAAGCAGTCAGAATCATCATGTGCTCTGTATATTATATACAAGCTCTTATATTTCTTGATATTTTGTTTCTTCTAGTAGAAGCTAATGTTTTTATCTAATCAAAGCCTCTCCTGATGAGGCCAAAATGTTTTTTCATTATTATTATTATTATAGTTCTCTCAGGAATTGCTTGCTCTGACCTCAGATTTGCTAAGACATCAACAAATTAAAAGTTCATATCAGGAATGTATTGTATAGCAAATCCAGTGAATCAGCTTTGTTCCATTGGCAATTATGGCTTGATTAGAATCTGTACTGGTTCAGTTAGCATATTGCAGTTAATCAGTCTTTAAGTCCACACCACCTGCAACTCTTCCTGCTGTAATTTCCACAAGTAATTTACAGAACTTGTAAAAGGGTAATCTGGTTTCCTTCTCTTTGTCAGCTTATAAATCTTATATTCATAAACCCATACCCATTGTAGTATAAATCTAATGCAGTTCACGGCAACTTAACCACAGCAAAATCTCCCCACTGGTTTGCAGCCCAGGCACTTTATTATAGCACGTATAAATTCCTAATCACAGTCAGACTCTTCATTGTAATTGCTAGGCCCAGGCAAAAAGATTAATGTAGTCTTATGCTCATTTTATGTCATATAGTATGACATAAGCCGAGCAAATTGATGCTGTTAAACAAGACAGTAATTGAGGCAGAATTATCGTATGACATTAAGATAGTTTACATTTTATTTACTCTGGTGTATATCACTAAAAAGAACATCTTCCACTCAACCCCAGAACCTGGATACGCAAACAGGGCTATAGTTCAGTAATCTTAACCCTTTTTGCTTAGCTTCTGAAGGCAATGTCTTATTAAACCACTCAAATGTTGGCCAGTTTGTGTGACTGAAATCAATCATGGACAGACAGCATGATACTTATGCGGCTTTTGATATACAGCTTCTCTGCAGTTTTGTAGGCCTTTAAAACAAATGTATTACCCCCTCTTTGGTCCACTCTACTAGTTCTACTGAACAAAGATTTCCTATGGCTTACCTTCCTCAGTTTTGTTCGTCCTGTCCATATCCATATGAAAGGACACCATATATATCTTGGACTTAAACACCATTGGCGGCACTCATAAAGTTTAATGTGGGCTCTAACAAGATGTCAAGGTCGCACTGCTTTAATGTTATAGGAAGCCAGGCTCTCTCTTGCAATGAGAAGTAATGAAGTTCTATTGGTCATAGTTGAGGAGGCCCATTGTTCAGCTTAGAGAGGGAACATTATTGGAATGGATTATTCACGACAGCCTGCTGAAAGGTTTATCACTCAGTCATACTGGAATATATTGTTTGCTCTCGTCTCTTGTTGGTGCACCATTTCTGTTTAGTGCTGTTCAGAAATGCGTCTACTACACACATCAACAAACACAGAGAGCACATGAACAAAATGCTTTAGATTATGAGGTATTCCATCGGGGCGGAGGGTTGTTTGGATTTCCAGGATGTTTCATAAAACTCAATATGGCATTGCATTGTATGAGTTAAACCATGCCTCAGAAATCTGCATAAACCTTGGATGAAGATCAGAAATACATGAAATGCTTGACAGTATTTTTCTCAAAAAATGCACATTGAAAACACAAGGTAATTTGGCAATAAAATGAACCCCTGATTGCTCAGTGTTATTAGTTCTTTGGAAAAATATTTTTGCACTTGGCTTTTTTCCTCAATAGGATGCTTAACGGTGGACCTTTTTGTGAATCTCTTTGGGAGATAATTGGTTTTGGTTGCCTTTGCTCAACCCTTTCTTTTGCGCTCCTTTTTAAGTTTTTCTTCTTTTCCCATTCTGATCATTTCAATCACTTCTCTTGATGGATTGTGCAAAAGCTAGATTGAAGAGAAGTGCAAGTCTAAGTGTGAAAACAGCAAAGAGCCTAAGAGCCTTGAACATGTGTTCCTTGACACAGAAAGCTGTGTAGCAAGTCCCATGAGTGTTTTTGAGAGTGTTTGTGTGTGGGCTTCTGACCTTAGAGCTTCTCACCCTGAAGCACATTTACTGCCTGGCATCCCATTCTGTTGTTTACTAGTCTCCTTGCCAATTTGACCTTCTACCTGCTACTGCATACTGCCCCACCAACCTCCTTCAATTATATATATTTAATTAGTTGAAATTCCACTATGGGAAACAATGTTTTAAATCATTCGTATTTCAAAATTTTCTGCAATTATAGAATTAATTCTTAAATTTTAGGTGAATGGCAAGGATGTTGTTGTACCTGAAATAACAAAACTGAAACATAAAATTCTGTTAATGCATGTGTGTAAATCTGTTATCTCCTTTTTAAATCAATCTAAAAGTCTTTCAAACCTATGTTTTACCTTTAAACAGTATTAGGACCTTTTCTTAAAAAAAGGTAACTTGGTTAGTAACTCAGTAACTGCTTAAACTTAATTATGCAGTTACTTTTATGATCTTTTTCAAGTCTCCTGACTTGAGACAGCGCTTTATAAGAACAGGCCATAAAATGTCTAAAAATTTGGATAACCTTCCTGTTATTGGAAACTAAATACAACTGAAAGTTAAGATATGCAAGATGTTTAAAATTAATGAATAAATTTTTAATTGAAAGGAAAACAGATCTGGAATATTAATCTGCATCACTTTGTTGTATGGGATGGGACAAGTGAGTTGCAATATAATTATGTAGATTATATCATTTTTGTCATGAAGTGGTTGTTTTTGGTGGTGGTGAGGCAGAGGCTGGAACCAGGAAGTGGTGAAAATGATGGTTTTAATGAAGATTAGAGTCCACAATACAGCAACTGAACAGGTTCCTCAGACCAGGCAGCACGGCTTAACGGAGAACAGGGTTAATACCGGTAGCACTGGACTTACGAGAGGCATAGAATAATTCACAGAAGAACTTAGGGAATCTCAGACTACTCAAACAATACCAGACGAGGACCCGACAAAGAACAAAAGACAGAGGAGGGTATAAATACAGTGAGGCAATCAGGGAAACAAGACACACCTGGGGGCAATCAGGGGAGGACAGGACGACACAGAGAACACAGATGACAACAGGAAGCTCAAAAATAACACAAGAATCACTGATCATGACACTTTTTTTATTTCTAATTAAATAATAAACAAATAAAATGTTATCAAACTTTATACCTTTGACAGAGTCTGATTGGCTAAGCTAAAAAAAGGTTTTCAACTAACTTAAAAAAAGAATTGATTATGGTTTGCAGTAGAATTAAACAAGATTTATACCATTCCAGAAAAAGTGAACACGGAAAGTATTAGCCACATGTGGGCAGCAAGTTGTCTGTTAATGTTGGGATGATATGAGGAGCTTCTTTGAATCAGAGCTGCTTCTTACCAAAGTATATTAAGTCTTTGTTGCTGCACAAAGTGAGCAAATCCCAGCAACATTTAGCCTTTGACCTTAGCAAGCTCTTTCCTTTCTAATTCTTTTATTAAATCAGTAACTCTATGCCATTGTGTCTCCTCTCAGCCTCTGTTGAAGGCGTGCTAAATGCCTGAAGCTTCTCATTCCTATAGTCTCTATGCATAACTCTACTACTCCCTGAACTTAAAGCAACTCATTTGTTTCCTGTATTTCCTTACTGTACAAACTGATTAATCCAGGTGTGCCTGACCTCAGTAACCATGATGACAATGGCCAGACACATCTGAATTAATCAGTTCATTCAGGAGAGAAAGACAAGAAACAAAGGAATTGGTTTCAGTTCAGGAAGTAGTGGATCTTGTATGCCTCTGATTCAGCTCCCCTCAGCCTGTCTGCGACACATATGTGAATCTCAGCTCCCTGATCATCCCCACAGTAAAAATCTCTTCTCAGAGCAGAGAAAATGTGCTTACAAAAAGTTGCTTTTGTGTTACAGAGCAATAAAATTACTTTATTAAAGAAAAGTTAACACAGTTCACTAATGCTGTTATTATGTTAGTGCTGTTAGTCTCAAGACTGCCTGTAAGTATTTTTTTTCTGGGTAAAACATTTCTTTAACTGTTTATAAAAATACCCAATTACAAAATACCTATGCATTATTGTCTGTCAAGTATATTTTCATAATTTTTTTGCCTATACCTGCAAGGTATCACAGTTTGTAGCACTTTTGCCTTGCAGCAGGAACGTCTTGAGTTTGATTCTCAGCCCAGGAATCTAAAGTAAGACAGTTTTTATTTATATTGTCTGCTGAAGCCAAGTTTTCTCTCTTTTGGTGCCTCTTTGCTAATCAAATCCACTTGTATATACTTCTCCTTATTGGAAGGTGACTTTCATGTCTCTCCTAAATATGCAAACTATGGAATTGAGTGAGATGTTGGCCTGACAGATCAGTTGCCTGAGAATCCTTCTCAACCTGGGTAGTTCACCTCTGCTGCCTACAAAAGTACTTCTCTGCTGATGGTCCAGAAGCACATGTTTTTACATGCCTGTAAGCAAACTCAGGGTATGAGTCGATCACAGAGTATGAAGCTTGCTTGGAGAGTGAGTGGTCAACATTTTCATAGTGCTCACTCGAGGTCCTCAAACAGACATGTTTCTTACCTATACGTGTAAATAAGGGAGCAGCTGTCTTTTAAACTGTCTCTGTTATGCTTGCGCTCATTCAAATCCAGCATATCTGCCTAATTCCAGCATATTCTTTTTTAATATTTGTAGCATAACAAGTTGTTGACTGAGGAGAAGAAGCCCACATGTCAGTCTTTCGGCTGTGACAAGTTTCAGTGTAGCCGCCTGCTAAACTACACTAAATGCGGTAGTGAGAACCATGCTTTAGTGAGTCATTGTTAATGTAAATTTTGCTGGTAGAGGAAAACCTAAAATATTTAAAACATTTTAACCAATATTTTTATGAGCCTTTGATGTGCATCATGGATTGTTGTGAGGCTATTGCTTCAAAATACTTGTATTTGCTGTTGAATCAAAGGTCAGGTATTTCATGGTTAAATGAATGTGCAACTGTAAAGGTCTTAGAGAATTAATGTACTTATTTCTAAAACATGTCTTTTTTTCATTTTCTTTGACAGGTCATTGTATTGTCCCATTTTTTCGTTCAGGGTGTTATTTTAAAGGTGCATTGTTGGTTGCATGGAAAAGGAAAAAACTTCTCACCAGTGTGGATTAACTTAATTTATAAGGACAAAGCAGGATATAAAAACTGTTTTGAAACCTAATCACCTGAAAACCTGGTAAAAATGTTCAATTTTTTCACAGCACATATTCCTTAAACATAGTACATATCTTAGTTCCTCCTCATTTCACTTTGTGTTATTGCCCCGTGAGCAGCTAAAGATAACCTCCGTCTCGGCCTAATTCCAACCTAAAGATGATGAGCTCTAGTTAGCTTGGCCTGATTAACAGTTGTCATCTATCTGGGACTCAAATGACCCAATCTGATTTCAAAGCCTGCGCCTTCATGCCTGTGTGCCTGTGTGTGTGTAGTGTATTTATGGATACTTTTAGAGATGTTTGGCTCCTTTGTGAGAGATTTATGAAATGTGTTTTGTGTGCAATGTATGCAGGTGTGTCCTTACATATAAATTGAATCTTACCTCTTCTGAACCTCACATCCAGAAACTGGTAGTACTTTAGTTATTTTATCTTACATTCTGATTTCAACATGTGGGGATTTAATATTCCTAATATTCCCCACTATATCTTTTGTTTTGACATGTTTAACCGCAGGAGATTATCCTGATACTGCCTTATAAAGTGATTCATCAGACACCCATACTCAGCTACATTTCCTTCTTCAATATAACCAGAAACAGGATATGTTCAAAATATTTTAAACAATGATATGACTGAGACTTATATCTGAAATTTACTGCTGAGGACTGATGACTTTGTTCCAACAGAAATCATGCCCTGAATTTGTGGTTCTTAATTTACACCCTAGAAAAAAAAAATATTTTTAGGCTTTCTGAATTAAAAATTATACACTATCTTTCCATGTATCATTAATTAACATATTAGATTATACTTGTACAAAACATATTAATGTTCCTTAATTTTTCATATATTTAAAGAATGTCATCAATACATTTAATCTGTTGAATGCACAAGGCAAAGAGTACTCTGCTGCAACGATAGGAGGCAGTGTTGAGACCCATGCAAGCCAACTTTATATTTACTTTAACAAAATTATGTTCATGATGAGGCATAGGCCAGCTGATATTTTGTGTCATCAAAATGTCTAATATTTTTGTGAGGGTGGATGGCTGTAGGCATGTGTTTTGCATTGCTTGGGGTTATATGGTGGAAGCTCAATGTGAAAATAAAATGAGAATAAATTCAGAATAACTAAGAGACAATAATGTATTCAATATCTTAGTGCAAGAGAGGGCTTTAACATAGCAAATTTTAATGTGTACAGTTTAAAGAATAAAGTAACTTATATCCAAGATATTTTGAAAAACTATAATTTACAGGTATTTGCAGTAACAGAAATATGTTTATATCCATTAATAAATAGCCCTGTATTAAATTTAGACAGTTAGAAGAGATACAGATGGGACGGAAATTCACACTTTGGAGGTGTAACATGTTATGTTTAAAATCACATAAAAGTCAAGATGAGAACAGATAATACCATTACAGTAATTGAAGCCGTCTGGTTATAGCTAGTTACCACATGTGACGCCCATTACCATCGGGTGTTATTACAGACCACCAAATGTTGCTATAATGTACCTTAATTTTATCTGTGATGCTTTATATAGTTTGTGATGCAGTCAATAATAATAATCTATCTAAAAAATAATAATATTTTTAGATAGATTGGAGATCTGAAAGCTATCCACCATCGGGCAAATTATTTTCATTCACTCATAATTCTAATTTGTAATAAATTCTTGATGAATTTACAAGTGTATATTCAAAAGTGATGGTAGACAGTCTGCAAATCTTATTAATTATTTTTTATAAATATGGCAAAGTTATGATCTGAGGCAGTCTCTTTTCCAGTTGGTTGCAGCGACCATAATCTAATTGCATTTGAAAGGAAAACGAAGTTGCCTAGAGAAGGGCGAAAATTGATTGTCCAAAAAAGTTAAAACACTTTAAAGAGAATGATTCTGCATCAGAGGTACTGCAAAGAATATAGATTGGTCAGAGAGGTGCTTCAAGAACAGGATCCATGTAAGGCTGTGCTGTTTTTTAATCTGATAAAACAGGTAATAAATAAATGCAAGCAGTCAGAAATGTCTCAGCTCCATGTTTGGATAAAGATCTGAAAGAATTTATGAAAAAAAGGGATAAAGTCAAAAGAGGAAACAAAACAGATTGTTCCCCAAAATAGAAGGACTATTGTAAATTATAAAGATATTAACAAAAGTGAATACAAAAAAAAAACTTCTTTATTATTAAAAAAAGTCAAATTAGGCAAAACTCAATAGTGAAAAGGCGTGGAGAGTATTAAATATCTTACTAAACCAAAGGAAGGTTCTCATAAATATTTGCCTTAGTCATGGACTGGATTTGGTGCAACATAGTTCTTACTGAAAGAAAATGGATTGTAGGCAGTGAAAAGCAAAGGTCACCAGGCCGGGACTCAAAGCCTGTGACTTCAAGCACATGGGTCATGCACTTAACTCGTGGACCATCACATCACCCAAATGAAATCTATGTTATAATTTGCTCGAAATAGGCAAAATAAGGCAACATCAAATGTATTTGGGTTGTTAATATAGTGCTAAGGTAATGACAATGAATGATAGTTTTGCTTGGTTAACAATAAAATATAGACTAAGTACTTTTAGTAACATTTACTAGTATTGTTATTCTTAAAAACTACCGAAAACTAGTTTATTTTTTCTTAGATACATTTACAGTACATGTCAGATCAGTGAAACGAGATGTGTGCTTTCCTGATGCCGAACTAATCAAATACAGAGAGTGATTTTTCTTAAAGCCATAGTTGCAAAGAAATGCATCACCTGAATTTTTGGTACTAAACAATTCTGAACAGTATTACTTAGTTTTAAACAGAAATGAGATGGCAGAGTGGCTCCTGTATTCAGTCATGGTCTAATGGGGGCTATCTGCATCCTGGCTAAACTGAATGCTGTCTCTGACTGGATATATGTAAGTCAGGGCTGATTGTCTTGCAAATTTCTTTAAGATATAATTTTAATAAATTTGTATTATGTAAAAAAATGAAGACTACTGAATATTGTTAGGAATTAGATACAGTATAAAGTCTGTCCAATACTTTTACGCTGTCTCAGTACTTACTTCAGAATGTTCTTATTTTAGCCATTGCTGTGGTGATCCTGATTATACAAAGGTCTTATTATGATACTGCAAGACAGTAGTATGAGGAACCAATACAGACAGATGGCAACAGCAAGAGACTGATATTGGAAAAAAGGATGAGAAAATGATTTATAGTCTGAAAATCAGATAATCAACTGAGGGACAGAAAGAAAACAGAATTGCATATTAAGCTCAGAGGGCGGTGTAAGTTTTTGATTCATGAGGCAGCATTTTAGAGTCCATATTTTTTACCTGTAGCTACTGTAAGAGAAAATATTGGAAATGAATGGCAAATACTTGGATAGCCAAGATCATTAGAGGGGATTTAAAAGCAGATTTAGTATTTTTTTATTTTTGAGAGGGTTAAATATGACTTTAATGAGAAAAAAGGGGAAAGGATTGCATAGCTACACCACAGGCTTCACTGTATAATCTATGTAGCGTGATTTGGTGTAAGTAAACGGTCTGTGAATATTTTACTACATTCCCCTGAGCAAGCATTACAGATACGGGAAAAACAAAAGTTAAGAGTGGACACAGCAGCCAGTCATGTCAGTGAGGGTCAAATCACATAAAATATGGAATGTGTTTTCTTAGATCTGTGCATTGGGTTCGTGTTTGCTGTGTTGAGGTAGACTCTGGACTAAGACAGGTCACAGATCTTGTGGTTAAGCTCACTATATGAAGGGGGAACACATCAAGTCCACTGCACAGTAAGCAAGGGAAGCAAAAGAATTGTACTAAGCCATCTACATACCACATGGTTTTATTTTAAATTGCATGGGTTTCAAATGTTTTTTAGGATACCTATGCAGAGGAAAGGATTAGAGAGACGATAGTTAATAGCTGTGTGTTTGTACAGAATGGATATATGTTCTTGCTGACCATGTAGAATTACTGTAAATGCAAAAAAGATAGAGCCAACATCTTTCACAAATCAAACTGGGCTATCCAGAATAATAATGTTAAACTATATTATAGAAAAAAAATATACAATTAAAATATTGGAGCACTTTTATTTTTCAAATACTGATGTTTAAAAAAAGATTCCTATATTTGCATGGGTTAAAAAGAAGATGGAAGAAGCCTTTATTCGAAACTCAAAGACCATAAAATAAAAAGCATAGTCAATGATTATAAAGATTGAAGTTAAGAACTGCACAGAGAACCCATACAATCATCATACAATCAATCCCATACAATCATTACTGCTCTTACAAAAGATATATCTAGAAAATGTATTTGAGAAAAAAATATTGCTATTACAAATAAAAAGGAATGATTTTTGTAATCTACCATGTAGCCAAAGTAAAAAAGAATGGGAAGTGGGACTTAGCTAGAGATTTAATTACATAATTTTGGTAAAAGAGCAAAGCTGAAGTTTTTATATATTCATTTGTGAATCTTCTTATGTAATTAAAATGCAAGGTAGATTAGAATTAGAGTAAAAGGGTATATAATTAGTAACACAAAAAATGCTCTACAATATATCAAGAACTTTATTTATATGTTTATTTCAGAACAAAGACCACAGATTTTATCGTGACAAAAACCTATTCACCACCACCACACAGAATTGTGATTTCATTTTAGCATAGCCACAGCTTCTCCTCTTCTCTAGAGGTGTGCATAAGCAAGCTCTGATAACAAATGACCTGCCTGCTGACATGGCACTGCCTCTCTTGGAGCCATGCGAATTTGCATGACAGCTTGCCATAAAAAGCACGATAGGTTCTCTAAAAAGCCATTATATGGTGGACTAGAACCTATACTGTTGGAAGATAAGTTATATTTCTGTCAATGAAAAGAAAAGATCAGATTTTCACATAAGTCAACATGATTTAAATCTAATAATTTTTTAACCATAAGATATTCCACTCGATTACCATTTCAAGCAACTGAAATGATAATCAGTTGAAGTTGTTTTGTGTTTGCTTTCCTATGATACTGTAACTTGTACATTACCCCATACATAAATAGATCCACTTAATATTATAATCATGGGGTGGTATGGCCAAGTCTTTATGAGTAATGCATCAATTATCTTTGGTTGTTTTTGTTGTGCATTATGACAAAAAGTTTAAAACTCTTGATTTCTAATCTATACTATAATTAATACTAACTATTGTGGACCTGATTTTTCGTTTTATGCAATTCAGCTGTACAAGAATATTACACAGAGTTGCATTCTGTTAGAGGAGGACTACCCAATTTTTTGTATGACAAAGCAATATCAAAACTGTATGGCTTAAGGAATAATGTGTTTAACCCTTTTTTTTAATTAAATTACTTAAAATTGGCTTACATTTTGAAAACCAAACCACACCTACAACATCCGAGAGTTTTGTTTTTGTTGTTTCGCTCAGCTGCAGTGGTACCCTTAGGTAAAAAAAGGACTTAACCTGCACTCAGCTGTGGTGAAACAACTTGGAGGCCCATAACTGATGGAAGTTGGTTGATTCTAAGTTTGACTGTTTGTTGATTTTTGCAGAGTATATTTTTCAATGTGTATATAAAAGAAAAATCACTCTCTCACCCTTGTAGGGTGGTATCTGTATCATCCTCAAGCTCGGGTCTTCTACGAGAGACCTGGGAGTTTGAGGGTTCTGCCCAGTATCTTAGCTGTTCTTAGGACTGCGCTCTTCTGGACTGAGGCTTCAGATGTTGTTCCTGGGATCTGCTGGAGCCACTCTCCCAGTTTGGGGGTCACTGCTCCGAGTGCTCCTATCAACACAGGGGCCACATCAACTTTGACTTTACACATCTGCTCCAGCTGTTCTTTCAACCCTTGATACTTCTCTAACCCTTGGTATTGGATGAAGTGGGAGACAATGAGTACAAGTACATTCTCAATTTTTTGTTTTAGGTATTTGTGATTGACCAACAAAAACTATTGCAAGATTGTTTACCTGATGGTAAATTATCAGTTTTGAAAAAAAAATATTCGACAAAGAATTTTGAAGGGATATACACAGGGATATATATATGATCTTTGGCTGATACTTCCAAAATAATCAGTGCAGTGAATTGGCTTTGGAGGTCCCTAGATAGTAAACATAATTAACCTGTGCAATTTAAAAAGATAAAGCTTCTCTGTAAGGGCTTCATGCTTTTGAAAATCTGTTGAAGTGCACACTATCCCCACCTTGTAACAAGGCGGTCCATCATTTCCTTTAGCTTGGAAGAAAAGCTAAAGAGAATGATGTAATAATAATGTATAAGTTATTTAACCCGTCACTAGAAGGATTTAAAAAACGTAAACAAGAGCCAAATCATTCATGAGGAGACAATTAAAAATACTGTATCAGATTGAAGTATTTGAGATTATATCATTTGTTTGCCTGACAGCATCCCCTGTTGGACTGAGTTATTTTTCCATAATTGAAAAGAATAGTATAATTAAATATCTGACTCAGAATTAATGCATAGTGCTAATATCACTGCTAAACCAAACATCCTGTTGTCCCACTCTGTCATAGTAAGTTTAGCAGCTCAAATGTCACAATATTATGAATAACTTGATTTAGAATAGCCTGAGTGAAATTCTGAGCTGATTCCTTTTCACAAGTTTATGATGACATTTCGCTTTGAGATTGTAGCAGAACACTCACTTTCCAATTAGACAAAACCTTAGGATACATAATACCTTTAATAGAATGGTTTAGATCCAGCCATATTAATGTGTCACAATGGTCCAGATTCAAAGTGTTAACTAAGTAGAGATTTTGTGACAAAATATCAAAATTCAATTTAGAGGTGTTATCCATTAAGTATGACTAAGCTTCATGTTATTGTTTTCAAAGAATAGGCAAAAATGTATGTTTCGAAGAGTAACGAAGGTTTAGTGATGGTCTAAAACATTTGTAGGTGTCCCTTTATTGGGCTAAGTAATACATATACATGCAATGATTTTTAAACCAAACAAAGACTTGAATAAAGTGTTGAGTAATACTGAAATTGATTTAAAGAGATTTAAAGATTAAGATTAGATTAAGACTCCTTACTAACAGGATAGTTTTCTGAAAGCAACTGGTTGCACTGTTTTTTATTGTACTAAAGAAAATGAGACTAAATACAAATGCAAGTCACACTTTATAGATAAATATATAACAAGCATACAGAATTTTCCTTTCTTTTAAGAGTTGTGCACTATTATCTGTATACAGCCGGTTACATAAAATCCTAATAAAAGATATTGCAATTGGTTTGGGTAACTTGCCAAAACCCAAACAGATGTCTTTTGTTTTATGTTTTTTTTTTTCTTAAATTACATGGACATCTTGTCATTACCATTAGCCTGCAACTCTGCATGGACATAAATTGGTAAACAGAAAAAAAACACTGCTTAATTAGTCTGTCATAGTTTTTCATTACTTAACAGAAATAGGTCAGGTACAAATAGCATGGTTAAGAATGCATGTTTTTTTCTACAATAGAACTCACTTTAATTCAGCACGCTGTAGTGACTCAACTCCTACTCTCCGTATAATCACCTCAGGTGAAGCAGCTGTTTTTATGCTCTCAATAGGTTTTCTTATTGTTTTAAACACAGTAGAACAAGTCCACTTGAGTTAGAACCACTAGAGCCAGAGATGACAAATTATTTATAGTACAATTTGGAAATTCAAAGACAAAAATCAGAATCATGAACAGCTAAAAATGGTAATAGTGCAATAGCTCTAAAAAATTACGTTTTCCAAGCAGACATAGCACTTAATACTGTAGATAGATTGTGCAAAGTGCTGTTCATAACCTTAAGTCTGCTCAATTTAAGTCAACTACACATTAATGAAACTGGTGGGGTGATTGAATTAAAGCATTGTTTCTTTCCATTTATTTTTCTACACAGATGGAGAATCACAAAACTCAGTAAACTATTCATTGATTAGATTTTAAGACTTAACCCAGTGAATAATGCAGAACATGCAGTGGTAGCTTTACATAGCAATGCAATGTAAGGGGTTAGGGCTTTATGTTAACTTGGGTGCTTTCATTTTTTAAAGAGAATTCCTGTTGGATCCTTTGTCTAAAATCTGCAATTAAAATGAGCTGATGAGTGTAGATGTAGATTCAGAATATGTATGCATGTTTAACATGTGAATGTTTTAATGATAACACATTCTTTTAACATCTTTTACTCTTTTTTTTGAAATGGTAAACATCTTATTGAATTGCTACAAATGCAAATTGCTGATAGTTTAAACCTTTTTTAAATGCCCTTTTATTTAAACTATGATGAGATAAGGCCCATTATCATACTACACAACAATCTAGGCAAAACGTCTAATATTGACTGTGTTGAGTGTTTGTTTTTAGGCTGACTTTGCTTGGATGATGTCAGAGTATTGTTCAACCAAAGACTAATTAGCTTTATAGATTAAAGGTAGAACGGTTGTTGATACCATTCGTAAAGTGTTCTAAAAATGGAAACATCTGTAAGCACTCGATTACATATTTAATTTGTTCTTAGAGCTTTGTTTTAAGTGTTTAGTGTTTTGCATATAAATATTGAGATTTTACTTCAATTACCCAGTCTTTTTTTCTACACTGTATTATTCACCCCTAATTACAAGTTATTCATTTGGTGATTTAAATGCAGAAAAAGGTGTATTGTTAAGATGAACAAGGATTGTTGAACAAGGATTCAACTCTGTCCACTGCTGTAAATAGCAGATTTAGGCTAGAAGTAGATCCATTTGGTGACTTTTTTATATTCAGAGTCAGAATAGTAGTGCAATTTGTATGAGTTCACATGCTGATTCCTTTTGCAAATGTAATTTGGAAGGAAGGGAAAGGTTCAAGGTTGAGTCAGAAAATCAGCACTTCAGAGTGGGAGGGTGAATCTAGGTCTTAAGTGAGGGGAGCAAGACAACAGAAAAAATAGGGGATGCAGGGAAGATAACAGGGATTTTGTAATACAGAGAGACAGGGAAGATGGAAGCGAAGAAAATACAGGATTTAAAGATGCAGCCTGAAAAAAGAAGAGGGATCAGATACAAAAACTGAAAGAAAGGATTCAGATACATAACCTATAAATAAGGGGTGGAAGTGGGGATGAGAGCAGCTTGAGGTGAAAAACTGGGCTGTTGTGTAAGAAGTGGAATCTTTGTGATGAAGTGCAGATAGGTGGACTAAACAGTGGCATGGAAGGGGAATGCAGGGGGTATAAGAGCTCTCCAACAGAGGGCCATAACCTTGTCTTTAAGGCTTAAAAGAGGTAAAAGTCTGTTTCACACGCATCACCCTCCTTAATTGTTCCTCTGCTTATTCTCCCTTTTTCTACTGCCCCTCCTTCGACACCTTCCCTGCAGACTAAGTATAGAAAAAGATAACCTGATGTTCTTTTTGTTAAATACAACGTTCTAGCACTGCCTCAGTATTGGACAAAATGAAAGCCTGTTGTGCAGCCATGCCCTGTCTCTGATGAGTTATATGATTATACAGTATATGCTGGTAGACAAAAGCTATTATCCACAAAACCCAAGGTAATACCGAAGGTGTTCTGCTGGGAAAGATTGCTGGAAATAACTAACCCACATTGACAAAAGGTTTAGAGCTGGTATAGAAAACAGAAAAAAATTGGTTCCATTCTTTTAACAAATCACCTTCCGCTGTATTAGCAGACAGAGAATTCTCTGTTATATCTGAGGTTTTGAAGAACAAGTTTCTATACCAGTTCATCTGATGGTTTACAGCATGGAAGTGAGGTATAGCAATAAGTTGACCAACAGTTTAAGCCATGCTGTCTGTAAACAGGTATTTTTTAACATTTGTTTTTCCAAACAAGTCAACGCTTTGCACTTTCAAAAACAACAGTAAAATGATTTGACAGAACGACTTAAATTACAGAGACCTTAGAAATATTTACACCTTTGCCAATAAATTGAGTGTGTCCTAAATTGTGTGGGTTGTTTAACATGTTGAGTCAAGCCAAAGTTTTGAAGTACATCTTTTGGTCATTTTGCTTTTTCATCCATCCCTCCGTCTGTCTGTCCATCCATCCATCCATCCATCCATCCATCCATCCATCCATCCATCCATCCATCCATCCATCCATCCTTCCTTCCTT
>JAUZNJ010027761.1:0-16565 GCA_034780135.1 Jordanella pulchra | reverse complement strand
GTTCGAGCGCCAAAGAATTGTATCATTAAATCTTCTAACTGCTATCTTTTTCTCTGTGTGAGTCTATCCAGATTGAATTTACTGTTACAATGATGCAGGAGTTGCAGTCCACAGGAAGATATTTCTACTTTAAAACCCAAATACTAAAAAAAATAAAAAACAAAAACCCAACAATGTTTGTATTTTAGGTCCAACTGTCTTCTGAAAGCCACAAATCCTGAAATTAGCCTTTTTCAAGCCCTGTTCTGTTCATGGCTGTATTCCAAAAACTGAATCTTGGTTTTTAATTCACAAACTTTCAAGCATTTCAAAGACTAATAGAAACCCTGAAATAATTATAAAGCAGCTTAAGTGGGCATCCCCATGCTCCCTCTTTAAAAATATTGTGTTCAAACATTTTTTATGTAATAAAAACAATCAGAAAAATTTAACTGCTGAATAGGATAAAACAAAAGAAGCAACATCCCATGTTTAATGCCAGCCCTACTCTAGGATTTTAAGGTTAAAACTGCTGATGCGTTGCAGCAGCAAAGGGATGAAATCAGTTACCTTTCTGAACTGCAATCCAAGAGACCTTGCAGACAAGAATTTCTTTTTCCAACTTTGGTTTGTTTAAAAACATGAAATAATCTATTTTTTAAAATAATCATCATTGGAGTCTAATTCTATTAAATCAATTTTCAGTTAATTTTAGAGTCACATCAACACCAAGTTTTATAAACATTTAAACACCAGCTTATTACATCCTGTTCCTGACAGTTGATTTTACATTTTTTACCCTGTAATAAAGTTTGATGATGCATATGGATGTGTTAACAATTTGTTTTGTTGGTGGAATTATAAATCTTTATGACCCCTTTTATAAAGTCGGTTGAGCCTTTTGACATCATGAGAAGAAGAAAGAATCTGCTTTAAAATCTGCATATTTAATTAAAAATATAGTTGGTAATGCTTTTCACTTTTTGTTATATTGAGTTAAATGGTCCTTCCATCCTTAGAGTAGGAAACACCTTAAATATGCAGTGTAAGGAACGGAAAAAAAAAAAAAAAATCTGATGTCTTTGAGAGCTGCTAGCCTGTAAAAACTCGGACCAATCGCTTGCATTCAGTCCGAGTGGAAAAAACAATCAGACACCTTCATCTGTTCCTCCTCCTCCTCACATTCATCGGGTTTGGCCGTTGCCAGAATTATTCACAACACCCCTTCGTAAAACTCGTGAGGTTATTGAATGCAACTTTGAAAGCTACAATAACAAATACAGTTTATTCACAGGTGAATGAGATATGAGGTAATAAGGTTGAAGTCCAAAGTGTTTTGAAAGAAATGGCTCTCCTCGCTTTGCCGAGATCTGCTGTGAGATGAACGTTCGGGTTTACAGGAGCTTTGAACGGAGGAAGTAGGAAGGAAGGAGAGTCAGCTTTCAAATCTTGCTAGCTCTCCCAACATTACAAGCCATAGCATTAACTTTGATGGACAGCAAACTTTCCTAATCATTGGACTTGATGACCTAATGCCCACTGTTTTGTTCTACTTTCCTCTTCACTTCTTCATTAGAGCCACTGTTGCAGAATCTCTCTTGTTAAGCTGGAACACTCCTTCAAAGACAGACTGATGGATCCTACTGTAGGTGCACAGAGGAACACTTCCACAGATGTTTCCTCCCTGAAACCATCACTATGCCCCCCAAGTTTAAGATTATTTATTTATTTTTTGTGATGTGAGCATTTAAAACTTTGTTCAGACTTACCTTAATTTCTCCATTATTGGGAAAAAAACTGTTATTTCTGTTCTATTCTGTATTTTATAGCATTAAAAGAAAATATTCCATTACTGTAAGCAGGACCCCAAAAACTTCAGATATATATTATCGGACGAGCGAACGTTTCTTTGTACGGTTCAATGTCTTTGGAGACAATGTGACACAAAGCAGCTGTACTACAAATCAAACTAGAAAAGCACTTGGAGAGCTCAGACCTCCGCCAAGCAGATTGTTTGTTTGTTTGTTGTCTGTTTGTTGTCAAACAGACACCCCACCCCCTTTTTTCATCCACAAAACAAAACCAACAGAAGCTGTGTGTAAAACAGCTCAAACATCTCAGATTATAATGAATATGAGGAAACAGGAGGCATAAAGCTGGAGATCCCAGTCATTACAGCCTATGACCCCAAAGCATGTCTGCCACTGGCAAGCCCCCAAGAAAATTAGGTTTCTATTTAAAATAGTTTATTTCCCTTTAAAATGTATTTAATCATTTTGTTTACAACGTACAATTTATTTTTTTCAGATGGAGTTTAACTAACTGGATTCTTTACAACTTGCGCACTTCAATCCCAACACAAATGTTCACTCTTGATGCACTAATTGACCATTAAAATGGTTGTTGCTAACCTACATGTAGATCAATAGGAAGGTATCTCTGCTCCCCCACAGGAAAAACTGAACAGAATGTGATTTGTTAAAGGCAATTTGAAAAGAATGCAATTCCTAAAACTCAACCTGAAAATGTGAAATTTTTAAAAACAAAATTAAAATATGACATTTTTTTTAAAAATAAATAAATAACAAAAAATCGTACTTACTCTTAAAAGATTTTTTTATTTAAAAGTTTTATTTCTTGGTTGCTTTTATTTTTAATTTGATTTACAAATGAGTTCTTTATTAAAATAATGATGGAATAAAATTCACTCCATATTTATGCTCCAAATTTCATTATGGAATCACATTACCTTTATAGGGAAAACCATTCGGTGGCAGGTGGCTACTAGATGAAGAAAAACAAGATCTCAACATAACGGCATCAAGTTTGTTTTACTTTAAATACTGTTGGAAATAATTCAAAAGCATCCGTATCTGGGGGTTTTTGGCATTTCTAGACTTCCTTTCCATTAAAGTGGGTCTGAACTTGCATTTTAAGATTAACCCTTAAAATCCATGCATCTGATGTATGATTCAAATGACGTGTAAACAGCAAAGCACTGAAGGCTCTGGCCTTTCCCTTTTAGTTCTAAGGTTTTGGTTTACTGGAACAGTAAAAAAATGTTGATAAATGTGGTTAAAAGAGAGGCAGAGAAGATAAGGTGGAAGGAGAGATGAGATAATGTAACAAGCTCCCCCCTTAAGTACTCCAAAACCTCCAGAGTTTAATTGCTGGGAGGCAGCATTATCCCTAGCAACACCGCTCCGGTCTCTTGGCCGGGATTCGGTGGGTACCTGCAGTATCCACTCCCCACACAATACACCGTCCACTGAGCCATATAATCCTCCCAGGCCCTCCTCTGCTGGAGAACCACGTTCAATTCCTCTGTGACGTGAAAACAAAAGTAGAAATCACCTCAGATTTTTTTGTCGGGGTTACGTGCTTCAAATAAGGCCAATCAGTAGGTGCCGTTATGCGAGCATGATGCTACAGGGAGCCATAAAGGAAGGGGAAAACAGAGAGGAAGAGTTAAATAAAAGGCTGTTTGATTTGCGGCCGTGAAATCCGAGGCTGATTTCCATTCCTCCACAGAGCTCCCTGGAGCGGCCATATTTCTGTTTATGTTTTAATGCGAATCCGTCAGATGGGCGGTTTGGGTTCCTGCTGAATCATCCCACTCTCCCTTTCAGAAAGCACGGGGTTACTTTTGAAGCAGCTGCCTCGTAGGAGAAAACAAGAAACTAATGCTACTTTCTTCCCGACTTGTCTTTCAAGTCGCCCTTGAAAAGAAATTACAACGGCAGCTTTGATGCAAACGCCTGACATGTTTCAAGATATTCTCCGTAAGTGCAGACACTTTCTAGATTATTATTATTCCGGCGAGCTTGCTCAGACGTCTTTCCACCGTCAGAGCGCTAAAACGGATTCCAGGCTCTCCAGAGGGATGAGGAAACACAGGCTCATTGCACCAAACAGCAAAAGCAGAGAAATAACTTCTTTGTTGTCCAGTGGTTTGTAACTTAAGCTAATATAGCATTTAGAGCCCTGCTGAGACATCTTTCAATTAAAATTAAAAGCTTCATAATGAGCAATGACACAGGCGGTGTACTGAGGAAGATTGTTTGTATGGTTCCCAGTGTGCAAAGGAACTTTTCCTTTATGCCTCGTGTTCTGTGCTTGTAGGAATAAAAAAACCAACTGTGCTGATTTTTTTCCTCCTTTGTTTTTCTTTTTTCATACATTGTTCACAGCTTGCCAATTATATCTGCAGCAATGTCCTTTATGCCATTTTGTCGGCAGAAATCTGTTTTGTTCAACTGTGCATAACAATGTTCACTTTTCCCCACTGAATCCACAAGAGATTTCACTTCCTACCTGTTTGGAGGTTCTAGGAGTGGAAATCAGTAGTTTCAGCAGAGGGCGAATCCAACGTCAGCGCAGTCGCTGTAAGACATATAGGATATGATGTTAATTCCAGAAAAATAACAAACAAATCCTTTTTTTTAAGTTTATTCCCTTTAGATTTAAAAGGAGACAAAGGTTAGATTAACATAAAAGTTAAAAACCTGATTCTCTTCATATAATCTGTTTTAAGGAAATCATCCACACATATTTTAGACCTTCAGTTATATAAAACCACTTTAAAAGAAACGGCTGTGTTCTTGTTGTTGATCCACTTAACGTTCTCTCTGTCCATCATCCTCAGTCATCTAAAGTGTCTTCTTGTAGGTTTGCAACTGAACAATAAATGCACTACTAATCATGGCTGCTCTTTATCAGATCATCTCACCTTGTTTTCCTTGGTTCTATCATGAGTAGCTGATAGGGGTTCAGCAAATGATCAGTTTTCTCCTGTTTGGTGTATCATGATCAGCTGATACAGTAAATATGAAACTGATCTCAATCAGCGCTATTATATAAATCTGCAAAGTTCAGCCACTCTCAATAATACAGTATTATCTTGTTCAGTTAGGACAACATCCTATTGCTTCACAGTTATTTTGTTCCATTTGTTTCCATAAAGAAAATAATCACTGTCAGTCCAAATCATATTCTTTGAAATAGGTTATCAGTGATCGGCCCCCCTAAGTGAGTTCAGATATTTTTGATCGATATTTAGAGTCATTTTTAACTCAGTGCTTATATTTATGGTGGCTGCTGATTAATTGTATGAACAGAAATTGTTTTTATAGGTAGAAAGTTCAGAAAATACACATGAAGTTTTATACCTAAAAACTCGGTTGGATCCACTTTACTTTTAATGATCTGATCATGAGGGGCCTGATCACTGCGGCGCCCTGGTTGGAACCTCGAGCCCTTCTGCACCGCTTCCACATCTAGTGGAACAGCCTCCCACATTATGATGCTGCCACCACCATGTCTCACTTGGGGACTATGCCTTTTAGAAAGGGGTTGCCAAAGATCTCAGCCTGTGACCCCAAAATAACTGCAACAGACCAACCGCCTAAGAATCATGTAATTACTTCACTCTATACTTATTTATACATGTAAATAGTTGTTATTGTGTTAAAGATTCATTTTTTAAACATTTCATAATTTAATACATTTAAATGTACAGTATTTATAATTATTTAATGAGACATTTAATTATTTAAATATGCATTTTTCAACTAAATGGAATACTTATTAATAAAGAATAATGAAATTAATATCGGAATCGTGTAATTTTTCATCCTGCATTTTTTTATTTGATGGTACATTCATATTGAATTGGCCCTCCATATTTCTTGAGATGACATCACAATGATGTGAAAAAAAACTTGTGACCTCCTTCTTGGCCCCTGTCGGCCCACCGGAGGGTCCCGACCTCCACCTTGGTCAAACTGCTAGTTAACCTTCTTATGGTTTAGTTTCTTGGAACCGTTCAGGGCAACATGTAAACATCAACCCGTTCTCCACCTCAAGTTTATCGTTGCAAAGTCAGAAAACTTCACAAAGCTAATCGGTTGAATAAAATACTACTGATGTTCTGCTTGTTAATCAGTAGAAGAATAAATCTGTTGTTTGTATCTCTATAAATAAATAAAGTGGCAGTGATGCTTTCAGTAAATAACAGATTTAATGAAACTTTATGGGTTTTCTTTACACAGTTTTGCCTTCCTGCATTTGTAGTAAAAATACCAGATTCGGACATTAAAGGTCTGTTTTATTTATAATGGCAGCTCTTAAGGGTAAATTTGATTTAAAAAGTTTCATCCAAATTGAGCGAAAAAGAATAAAATAAAAAGGTGTTTAATGTAATTCCCAATAAAGGGAATATTTCAATCAGGTAGTTCTTCCACGTAGGAACATCTACTGCTACAAACACGCCACGCTGTCATCACGACAAGACATTTGAAGGCGTGACTGTTGGGAAATATTTGCCTTCAGGCCCTTTCTGTCTGAAAAAAGAAGTTTCTGTACAATAAAGTCAATGCGAAGATCGAGCCGTAGAAACAGGAGAAATGAAATCATCCCACGATCTCAGCGAACCAAGGCAGCACTTTATTTGCTTTATTTCTTCATCTTTTCTCACTCTAATACACAGATGATGCTTTTTTGTAAATGTCAACAATTAATACAACAATAAATATTGTTATTGTTTTTCCTACTTTAAACAAAACGTCATTTTATTACAAAGTATTAAAAATGTTCAGTAAAATGTCCAACCTTCCTTCCTTCTTTCTTTAATGCCAAATTTAATATTATGATGATTGAAATGATTTCTTATATCTGAGAATTGTATTTGGATCCATACTGGGGGGGGGGGGGGGGGGTAACCACAGCTGTGAAATAATCCGCTTTTAAAGCCTCAGTGAGTTTTCCAGAGTTAAAATAAACCACAATATGTGTTCATCAGTTTTTGGATCACAGCAAAGCCCTGGGATCCAGCAGCATCTGATAGCTTTGCCTGCTTCGTCCACGTTGGTTCTGGTCCAGTTTACTTTGAAGAGAAACTCAGAACTGAACAACTAAATAATACATTGAGGAGGAAAATTAAATAAAAAAAGAATTGGTGCTGAAAAGTTTTCGGCGGCAGAGAGGGAGCCGGAGTACCTGCTCAGGGTTCAGCGGCTCTTTAATGCAGCTGCTCACATTTTTTAAAGCCATCTTTCTGAGCCAAGTCTGCAGCAGGAGAGAAGACTCAGAGGTTGAAGGTCAGCTCATAATCCATAACAGATAGTTGAGATTTGCCACGCTGGCTTCCAAACCTTATGAAAGTTGTAACGGGCCTTGGCACGAGCACTGAAGCCGACAAATCCAAACTGTGAGGCTGCTGCTCATTTTGCAGTCGGGCCACGAAGGTTGTTTTGATTTTTTTGGGTTAAAACGTGGTCAGCGGCTCGACTCCCACATGCTGCTGGAGAAATGTTAGCACGCGGTCATGGTGATCCAAATAACACCGGATTATATAAATGGTCGGTAACGGCGTCTATGTGACCCGCAGACGTGGGCCATTAGATCGCATCTCACAGCTGAGGAAAAGGAAAGCATCATGAGTGCAATTCTGCAGCCTGAACATGATCAGGTACATGCAAAGTGACAAGCTGAGGTCTGGGAGGGCGCTGGACTCGCTGTAGAGGTCACACACAAACATAACAACGATACAGCAACTGTGCTGACAGGAGAAAAAGATGAGGACTTCACAAGCACTGTAAAATGTATGAAGAAAATAGACATAAGGGTCATTTTACTGAGCAGCACCATTAACACTGCTGCCCTTGTCTGGAATGAAGCTGGGATCAGTCTCTCTCTCACACACACACACACACACAGGAGAAAATCCTCCTCTTTTTACATTTCTCCTCTTTTCGCCCTCGGAGACGGAGAGGTCGACATTTTAACTGCAGCGGTGAGGAGATGGCTTCCTTTCACCTTGACGGGCATATAATGAACATTTTTCATTTTGAGCTTAGCTTCACTTACCGAGTCAGTCAGCTATTTTCTCTTTGAACCTTTTTTTTCCCCACTCCCTCTCCCCGGTTCTGACATTTCCCTCTGTGGTTTTGCCAGGATGATCTTCACAGTAAATTTGTGCCCCTTTTAAAGAAATAGGTTACATTTGTGTTGATTTTCCTTTTTCAAAGCTGCTCATTTCCATAAAGGTCCCCCAGTCGAACGCAAACAGGCCTACGGTGCAGCGGGAAACACAAACAGTATGCTAATCACACCTGTTTCAATTAAAGCCGGAGTGTCCATGAAATCCATATCATTACTTATTGTTTTGGTTTTTGCCGGAACAAAGTAAAGCTGCACTTTGAAGTAACAGGAGAAATTATGACACATATGTGAAACAATTAATATTAAAACATAAAAAAGGCATAGAAAGGTGGTAAAATGACATGAAACACACTGCAAATTAGCTGATCTGTTATGTCTAATTTTCTTTATGCAGCAATAAAGGATTGTGGTCAGCATAGAGTGAGGTAAAAAAAGATTTGGAGGTCAGAATTACCTTATATAGGCTGGAAGAGTCATAAGGAGATGGAGACATTAGCTAAATTACCCATTTTAAAGAGCCTAATTCAGGCCAGAAACGTGTCATCAGAAACTGAGAAGCTCAGACCTAATCTGCATTCATTCAGTTTCAAAAGAAATGCTTTGTTATGAAAATACAAATAGTTTGAAACTGAATTTGTTTGCCTTATTCACTGCTGCCCTGAGGTGATGTGGGAATGTAAAGTTTCAGCAGTGTAAGTTGGCACCTGTCCATGCAATGCTCACCCAATCAAAACCAAAATCTTGAAATGAACTAGAAGCCAGTAAGATTGATTAAAAGTAGCATTACAAGGCTAACTTTGGAAATATAGTCAGGAACTTCGAAGCTCAAAGATCTTTAAGTTTCATTTCTGCATAACTCCAACTGGTCTATTGAGATTTTATTTAAAGATGGATAGAACACATTACAAAAAAGAGATTAACCAACATCACGGATTAAGATTTCCAACTTTGGATGAAAGACAGTAAGGCTAAGTTTGGCACAACGTTGCAGATGATTAGAACAGGAATGATCCTGGGATTTTGCATGACTTTCCAGAGTAAAACTTGAGTCAAAGGTTATCCCAAAGTTTCCAACTGAGGATCTGAGCAGATAACCAAAAGGCTCACGGATCTGCTTTATCTTTACAGAGATCATTTTCTTCTGCTAAGATGTTACCTCAATTTTATCCTCATTTAGTTTGAGGGAAAAAAAGATTTAGAAATGTATCTTTTAACTGAATCCAAAAAGCTTAATAAAATGTGGGGTGTTGAAGTATCTGGAGAACACAATGACTGGATATCAAAAGCATAACAATAATAGTAAATATCCTTAAAAGATGATAGTAAGGACACAATTAGGAACAAGTACAATAGAAACAATAATGGGCACAGGAAAGAGTCCAGTGGGACGCTAAACAGGACAGGAATAAGAGTGGATCAAGCCAGGAAAGTTGATCAATCTCCAATCTAATTCGTCAACCTATCAAGTAGAGAAGGATGGTCCACAGAGTGAATGGTTCCTGTTAGTTCCATCATAAACATAACATCTATCTGCATCAAATATCATTTAATGCTCCTTAAATCTCAAATATCATTTCAGAGTGGTTGAATTTGGACACACCCTGAGACAAAGTCAAGCAACCAAAGTCAATGTTTTCATGCTAAATAAAAACCCTAAATGTCTGAATCCACTGACTCACGGAGGGTTCAATGGTCTGAGCAGCAGTTACTTGGAGTTATCATTATTTATTTTGTTGTGCCTTAACCAGTTTTGCTGCCGATGCAGTCCACACACAGCGGTACGCTGTTTTCCTACACTGCAGGTATAGAGTTCTGCAACCCCTTTACTCTCAAAGCCTGAAGGTAACAACCAGCTGGCAGCCTTATCGTCAGAATAAATGTATGAAAACCTCTGCAGTCTGTTCAACAAAATACCCACAGATGTAAAAAAAAACAGGCATAAACAAAATGCCTACAAACAACACAGCTTATATATTATTACTGAATGTTGAAGAGGATTAGGTTTTTGTTGAGGTTGAGATAAGCTCTGTAGGTAGTCTGCCCACTACTGGCAGAAAAACACTTCTATGTGGGTTTTCTCTCACTCCTGGGATTCTGAGTTGCTTTGGTTCAGTGAAATTGTGCACATTTTAAAGCACATCCCCAACACATCCAACAGCAATGATTAATCATCCTAAAGCCCAAAGCCTAACTGTAAAATAATCGTGAATCAAAACATACAATTCATATAAGTGAACCGACCTAAAGGGCATCAAGTGTTTGGTCCAAAAAAAACATCCATGACATGCATTCAGAATGCAAAGTAGGACCCCATCCGCTGAGAGAAATGACCGTGCCCAGATTTGGCCACCCAGGGTGGGGGGGCTGGCAGTGTGTTCCAAGACAGCTGGTGAAAAGCGGGTGCGCTCTGCCTGCTTGGAGCAGCAGATTCAGGTGGCATCTGTGCCTCCTGTTGCAGTGCAATAGGAAAAACACTAAAAGTGAATTACAACATTAATGATGGGCCTCTGCAAGCTGTCGTTCCATATTACGCATCCATTATTCCTTGCATGGGTACTCAGAGGCATCAGGAAGGAATAGCCCCCCCCCCTCCACTGCCATCCTAAAACAGCCTCCATAAAAAAAAAATGCCCCCTTGCTGTGGAAAGGAGCGCTGGTCTATAGAGCAACACTTTCCACCCGTATACAGTGTCACCACATGGCACAATGCTGCTGACTGGATGACTGATTCCCTTTCTCTCCATTTCCATCCTTCACTTCATCTTTCAAGCCAGCAACCTCCCACCCCTGACCCCCACCCCCCTCCCCGCACTATAGCTGCTTTTCCAAACAACATTTGTTTGATCTTGCCGCCCTCTACAGCTGAATGAAATCAATCTGGCAGAGATGTCATGTGTGAGCTGAGATGATTGGCCGAAAAAATAACATGTATTTGAGAGCGTGGAGCTCGTGCGCTTCGTCTCCTGGACTCACAAACACACCGGCAGTGGCCGGTGCATGCCTGATAGGCATCACACAGACATCTCCCAAGCTGTCACCCTTCCCTACTCTTTCAATAACTTCAAATCCCCCCGAAAACTTGGAGAATAAAAGGCAGAGTCGATCACTCATCGCTCCCTTCACTCGGCACTTCTCTTCGGGGAAATAACAGCCGAAGGAGAAAAACAAAGTCAGGATCCCATCCTGTTCCACAGAGAAGCTCTCGCATCCCCCGGAGGACGAGGGGAGAACACTTCTTTCATCACTCTGGTTAAGACACAATAACAAAAAATTTCATTTATAATTCTGAGACATGAAAAGAAGGCAGGTATAAAGCGAGTCTAAAGGAGGATCAATGCTAATCAACGTGGGATGGGGGGGGCTTTTAGGGATAAGCATCAAGTGTGCAACAGCCCCCGAGGTGCAAAAGACTACAAGATTGGACAAAAAGAAACAACAAACGTAAAAAGCGTACCAGTTTACAAGGCAGGGAATGCAGAGGAGAACAGCAACATTTTTTCAGACATCAGAGAAAAGATGTTTAACTGAGCAACCAAGTCAAACAGAATAGAACACGAAAAAGGCAAAAACACAACCAGAGAGCACAACAGAAATAACCATCTCTGCAAAAAAGAAATACCAAAAAAACAAGACATTTAAATCCCGATGGCTTCCTGAATGCTGGCTTGTTGCTAACATCTTTACACTTTAAGTACTCCATCACAACCATGGTTGTGTTTAAGGTTACTGATCAAGTCTTTAAAGTTCTCGCTCTGTTTTTTTTTTTCTTGTGAAACACTCTATAAACTTTTTTAAATATAAAGTCACGCATCGTCTTCCAAAACTTTAAAGAAGTGCCACACTACAGTCACCATATTTCTGGCTTGTTCCAAAACAGGAGATCAATGAGGACACATTAAGCCAAAGTTGAAGTTAGTCAGCGGCTGTAAGTACGTGAGTAAGGATGGAACTGGGAAGAGGAAGCAAGGATGCTTCGTAATGATTATAAATTTAAAATTTAGAGCTCATGAAATTCTTTAGTGCTTAAGGAGCTGTACAGTTTCTGTTTGTGTGATACAAGTAAGCACAGCCAGCCAGAGTTCAACAAAAATATTTACACACACAAAACATGACAAAAATATGTACACACACCTTTATATGTTTAGGGTTTATTAAAGCATAGCTTCAGCAGTTAACCACATTTATTTCACTTTTGTTTTCTGTAGTTCTTTTCCAGAAGGGTGTTGTCCCAACTCGACAAGCATCATTGATGTTTTCTCAATCTGCAGGTTTATTAGTGGTTCCTAGAGTTTCTAAAAGTAGAATGGGAGGCAGATATTTTAACTATCAGGCTCTTGTCCTGTGGAACCAACTACCAGTGTTAATCTGTGAGGCAGACACCTTATCTACTTTTAAGGTTAGGCTTAAAATGTTCCTCTTTGATAAAGCTTATAGTTAAAATGGGTGAGGTTATTCTGAGCTATCTCTATAGTTATTCTGCTTTAGGCTTAGACTGCTGGAGGACATAGGGATCACTTTTTATCAGTCTGCTTAATTTCATCTCTATTGTCAAGTATGTTTTAGTTCAAGTCTTAACTTTATGTTCTTTACGTTCTCTTTTTCTCATCATAGTAGCTGGTCTGTTCCTGTTTGGCTTTGAAGACATCATGGAGGGAAACATCAGCAGGGCTGCAGCCATCAACACAGTGTTTAGTCCTGTTTCTCTCCTAGACATAGTTATGAGGTTTACCTTTTAGTGTGACCAACTCTGTTTACTTTCATTCTTTATGACATGAAAACTGTCTCATAGTGTAGTAACTTCTAATAAGTGAACCACAATAATATGGTTACGAGTTTGTATTTTATGTAAGGTGAAACATCCAAACCATAAAGGTAACGGACTCTGAGAGAAGTGTTAACACAACTTTCTAATGGAACATCGGGTCTTCTTCTACAGTTGTGAGGTCTACACTCTGTGCTGGATAATACACATTCCAACATAGTCATCTGGCGTCACCTATTGGTAATAATTACAGTTGCCCATATCAACAAAATTACAACACATAGCTCATCTGTTTGCCCGCTTCTTTCATAGACGGAGGCACATAGGGAGCTAGTTTACTGTTACCTTTTCTAACATGGAATGTATTCATGGATCAGTGCTTCCATGTTCCTTTTGTATGTTGTCTTCTGTTTCATTGAATCCCCAGTCGCCCTCGGCAGTTCTGCCGACACTGGCCCCGGTTCTACTGTAGGTTTCTTTCTGTTGAAAGGGGGTTTTTCCTCTCACTAGTTGCTGTATGCATCAGCATGAAAGAATGCAGTCAATGATTCAACACAACCAAGCACCCACGGTCACAACAGGTGCATCCAGTGGGAGTGGGAAATCCTGCAAAGTCAATGACTCATACTAGTCAGACAGTTTTCCAAATGTTTTTTTTATTTTTTTATTTTTTTTTACTAATCTGAGTGGATGATCTCATTGAACTGGTGTTGTTTTTAAATTGCCTTCAGATTAAATGTCATGAACTGGCACAATATAAATACGCTCTGTGGAATTGAATGTATGTTTCCGTCCTGTAATGATGTCCAGAAGGCTAAAGGCTGTCCAGACTCACCACAGCAGTCCGGAGCTCCTAACCTACCCTGGATAGGCATGCACAGCTGGGTTTCCTTTGATAGAAAACTTTGAATTACTATGTCTGGATGATTTAAATGAATTGTCTTTGTTTAATGTCTTGAGTGTGTTGTGTATGTGTGTTGTGAATTGGCACTATAGAAATAAACTGAATAAGTAGTGTGTTTACTGTTGTCCTAACGAAAGGTGAGGGAAGCTCAGGAGCTTTTTATGGCACTAGTGGCTCGTTTTTCTGGCAGTAGGCTGACGGGAAAGGGGGTATGAGAGAGGGGGAGAGACATGTGGGAAAGGACCACAAGCCAGATTCAAACCCGGGTCGCCTGCGTCGAGGACTAAGGCCTCCGTACATGGGTCATGTGTGCGCTAACCACTGCGCCACCTGGTGAGATGTATTGTGTTCGTTTCCTGTTTCCTGTTCATGACTGTGTCCTGAGCTGCTACTTGGGCTATCTTCGTCTGAACTAAATTCTCTTTTCTGTGATATTTCTAAATTAATCTAACTGTCCAGAAGCAGATTTAACTACAATTTCTTCTGCTTCACTTTTCTACCAGGCACATGTTGTGTTCACACAGTCTTTTATTTCTGTATCGAGGGGTATCTAGCCTGCGCTACGCAGGCTAATGCTAGCGCTAGCTTAGCACTGCTACAGAATGGCTTCTCCCTCTGTCTCTCCTAACTCTTTCCCAACTCTTTCTAAATCTCCCTCTCTTATCTCCTGCCCTCTGTGTCAGATGTTCAGTTATTCTTCTGCCTCCTTTAGTGATAATGGGATGTGTAATAAGTGTAGTATTTTTGTAGCTTTGGAGGCGAGGGTGTCAGAGTTAGAGTCTCAGCTTCAGGCTGTTAAAAGTCCAGGAATTAGTTCAAGCCCGCTAGTTAACAACACTGAGCCACCAAGAGCAGGGGCATGTCCACATAGTGGTTCTCCAAAAGTGCCCGAGCAGCCAGAAAGAGACTGGGTGACGGTACGCAAAAAGCGTAGCGCTAAATCTTTGCCCACTGGTCACCAACGACCCATCCACGTTTTTAATCGATTTTCCCCACTGAGTGAGAGAAACACACTATCGTAATTGGCAGCTCTATAGTCTGAAACGTGGTATTAGAGACACCTGGGACCATAGTTAAATGTTTGCCAGGGGCCAAAATGGGCAACATCAAGTCCTACCTGAAACTGCTGGCTAAGGATAAGGTTAAATACAGTAAGATTGTTATTCACGTTGGTGGTAATGACACACAGTTAAGGCGATCGGAGGTCACTAAAATTAGTGTTGCTTCTGTCTGCAAGTTTGCAAAAAAAAAATGGCAGACTCAGTAATCTCTGGTCCCTTTCCTGATCAGACCAGTGATGACATGTTTAGCCACATGCTGTCATTCAACCGCTGGTTGTCTAGGTGGTGTCCAGAAAACGGTGTGGGCTACATTGATAATTGGCAATCTTTTTTGGGAAAACCTTGTCTGATTCGGAGAGATGGCATCCATCCCACTTTGGATGGTACAGCTCTTCTTTCCAGGAATCTGGCCAAATGTATTAGTCCTCCAAAACCCTGACAGCCCAGGGTGCAGACCAGGAAGCAAAGCCGTAGTTCACCACACCCCTCTACTGCTTCTTTACTGTTACACACTCTTTACTCTATCCAGACAGTGTCTCGCACACGACCGAAATCAAATCAATTAGAAAAGAACCCTAAAGTGGTAAACCATGATAATCTAATTAAAATTGAAAAACTCCAGTCGGGGAAAAATGAAAAACTATTACATTTGGTTTATTAAACATAAGCCCTCTTTCTTCAAAAAGTCTAATTAATGACTTGATTTCTGATAATCAAATTGACATATGGTGTCTTACAGAAACATGGCTGCAGCAAAAGGATTATGTGAGCATAAATGAGGCAACTCCCTCTAGTTATTTAAATCTTCACATACCCAGAAAGTCTGGGAGAGGAGAAAGAGTAGCAACAATCTTTCAGTCTGACTTACTGATTAGTCCAAAGCCAGTTAATAGTTACAATTCTTTTGAACATGTAATCCTTAGTTTCCCTCTTTCAAATTGTATAGCAACCAAACCTTTTTCTGTTTGTATCGTCCACCAGGTCCTTATTCTGAATTCTTAGATGAGTTTTCAAAGTTCCTATCTGATTTAGTGTTAAATACTGACAAGGTCATTATAGTGGGGGATTTTAACATCCATGTTGACATTGAAGGTGAGGCTTAAATGCAGCCTTTAATGCTATCTTAGACTCTATTGGCTTTGTTCAAAATGCAAATAGTCCCACACATTCCCATCTCCATACTTTGGACCTTGTACTGACATATGGTATTGAATGTGAAGAAATAACAGTATTTCCTCACAACCCCATTTTCTCTGACCAGTTTTTAGTAACCTTTAAAACTGCTTTAACAGAGTTCTCCACCCCCAAAAAAGGTTTTCACTTTAGCAGATTCTTATCAGATAGTGCAGTTATAAATTTTAAAGAATCTGTTCCACTTCTTATCTCTCTCGCTACTGCAGAGGGCAACCATTTAATTTATTCCCCTTCAGAAATTGTTGATTTAGTTGACTACTAGTTACTAGTTCCCTGCGTACTGCCTTAGACAATGTAGCTCCTTTGAAAAATTAAAACCTTAAGTGTAAGAAACTGGCTCCTTGGTTTAATACAGAGCTGCACACTTTGAAGCAAAATGCTAGGAAACTCGAGAGGAAATGGCCTCTACATGTCTACAGGAATCCTGCCTAGTCTGGAAAAACAGTTTACTTCTGTATAAAATGACCCTTCGTAAAGCAAGAGCAGAAAATTTTTCCTCAATAATAGAGAAAAATAAAAATAACCCAAGATTTCTTTTTAATACGGTGGCCAAACTCACCCAGAGCCATGGCTCTGCTGATCCATCAATTCCCCCTGTGTTTAGAGTGTGGGTTTTGATGTCTTCAATGTATGTATCTTTTTCTTTCTTTCTTTTTATTTCTCTTTCTCACTGTTTGCGTCACATGCTGTTTTTATTTTAATTATGTAAAGCAATTTGAAATGC
>JAUZNJ010027760.1:0-16566 GCA_034780135.1 Jordanella pulchra | reverse complement strand
GATATTGAAATATTGTCCAGCTCTAACAGGAAGACAACCAGACTTTCTCTCAGTTTTAGAAGACATTTTGACACCTATCCAGGAGTGTGTTGATTCTGTCAGCTCACACCAGATCAATCTGTAGTCAGAGTGCTGATGTAATTAGGCAGCATGGAAGACCCATCGTCCTAACCACATTCCAAGTCAGATGCAATTTAAAAGCCAGACCCTTTTCTTCTGCACAGAGTTTCTTGTTGTGCATGCGCTATGTGATTGGGTGTTTCAATAATGATAAAAGTGCATATACAATTTCTTAGGAATGAGTTCCATAACT
This sequence comes from Jordanella pulchra, assembly GCA_034780135.1. Taxonomy (NCBI): domain Eukaryota; kingdom Metazoa; phylum Chordata; class Actinopteri; order Cyprinodontiformes; family Cyprinodontidae; genus Jordanella; species Jordanella pulchra. The sequence goes on along the minus strand of JAUZNJ010027760.1, from coordinate 16,253 downwards.
CAAACTGTAAATGCTTGGAAGTTGAAACTGCGATCCTCCATCTCTGTTCAGTGATTGGTTCCTTCACCCCTGTAGGTTTCCGGTAAACCTCAGTATTAAGACTTCCATTGTCCTCAGTGCGAACAGTACAGTCCAGAATGGGTATCTTCTCTAGTGAACTCGATGTTTCTGTATACTGAGATGATGTGGTTGGTGAATGTCTCAGCCTCTTGGGTTTGTATTTTGACCCAGGTGTCATCCACGTATCTGAGCCAGTGAGTTGGTTTTGTTCCCTTGTATGTGTCTAGTGCTCCCTTCTCCTCCTCCTCCATAAAACTATCCGCAACCATGGGTGAAACTAGGGAGTCCAGGGCCCACCTACGTTTTTAGGTAAAAGTTCTCCCTGTATGTGACGTATGTGGTTGATAGGCAGAGGTGTGCTACCACTGTGCATCTATCTTTAACTACTGGCAAAAGGTGATGTTGTGGTCTTTGCCTAGAGGGGTAACTGCCATGCTTTTTAGTTTGGTGATGAGGGAAGTGGGCAATCTCTCAATAAATACTTTCTATGTTAGAAAAGGTAAACGATAATCTAGCTCCACATGTGGATCTGACTAAGAAAAAAATAAAACAAAACAGTCAAGAAGATAAGCTCTAAGCCTGTCCTAATGTCAAAAAGATTAAAGATGCCACACACAGCCATCCAAAGCAAAAGTTGAGCCTACAGCCATGTCCAGGAGTGAAACAGGAGGAAACACTAAATAACAGGCTGATTCCACCATCTACAATTGAAGAGGCCGATGTAATCACAGAGACGGGGCAGAAGAAGCTACCATGAACAACAAAAACCAAAACAAAGCCAAGGGGTGAACAAACACACACTGTAGAACTGGAGAACAGAGATCGATGAAAGAAAAATGTCCCAAGGTCCTCCTGCAGCCAAACTACTGAGGTACTCAAACTACAAGTTATACCAAAAAAAGGTAAGCCCCGAAATAGTATTAAAAGTGACAGGACGTTTGCCTCACGGACCAAACCCGGCAATGGACTCCACGGGAAACCCATAAGAAAGTCTGGAAAATATACAAAACTTGGGTGAAACCAGTGATTAATTGAAAATCAATCTTGGGTGGACTTTAGAGCCCACGTGTACATTAAACAATAAAAAGAAAGCCTATTTACAGCTTTAAAGGGTTGTATCATTGGGAAAAAAACTAGGGAATTTTATTGCTGTTTACAGCACATATTAATAGTTTCAAAACAAGCATGCAGCGTGCTGCTGAAGGGGAAGACATCTGCACGTGTTTACCTGATTCATCAGAGCGGGGTGGGAAACCAGAACCCTCAGGTCGATATAAATCGGTGTCAGTAATCCGCTCTTCAGCTTGTATTCTCCAAACTTCACCGCGTTTACATCATGAAGTTTCAGAATTAAATCATCGATTGAAATGCTCGCCATTTTGGGGGGATGATGAGCCAGGATACGGATCACTTTTGACAAACTTCAAGAAGCAAGACGCGCGCCTCTTCCGGAAATACATATGAAACAACTTCCGTGTCATTCTTTCAAAATAAATGGCAAGAAGTATTGACAGTTTGTTTTTCAAATCGTGACAACGAGTGTACTTATCTACCCATACACCAGCTCGTGTATTTAGATGTCTTCATCAGAAGAGTGACTGGCTTATCCATACATGGAAAAAAAAAACAACCCTAGTAATCATGTTGGGAGTAGGTAGCATAGCAGAAAGGGCCCTAAATCTGATTAGATCAAGCACAAGATCAAGGGATCAAAGACCTTGTTAGTTTAATCCACGGATGAATTTTTATATACGATGTAAAAGTCCTTGTTCTAAATTCCCTCTAAACCAGTTTCTACAAATAAAAATAATTTTATCCTGTAAAAAATGTAAAAAAAAAAAAAAATAGTTAATTTAACCAAGTTGCTATTGAGAACATTTCCTGTTACTTGGTTTAAACATTGTGTTAAGCTCCTGCAAAGTTTTGTCACTAAACCTTTGTAGCAATTTTAATCAGTTACTTTCTTAAATAGTTTCTTTTTTTCTTTGCAATGCCAATTTAGACTGATCCATTGTGGGAAGCCACCTAAAAATACAAAACGATGGCCCTGACAAAAAAAGAAAACAAAAAAGGACAAAAGCACCATGGACGGCCAGGATGGTTCCTGTGAGTCCAACTATTAGACCCACAGAGTAGGCACCTTCTTTTCTTCCCTTTCTGCCAAGGTGACCTTCTGGTGCCTGAAAAATGAACAGCTCTTGATGGTTTTCACCCTGCTTTTTTCCTTCTCATTTTTTCCCCTCAGAACTTCAAACCATGCAATAAATTCCAGGTTATTTAAACAAAGCACACAATCTTTGGTTGCAAGTACCAGGTTTAAACCCCACAGACTACCCTCTGTCTCCCCGAGCAGACCCTTAGCCCTAGATTGCTCCCTGGTTCTGTCAACTGCTTTCTAAGGGATGGATCATGAGCAGAAGACAAAATGCTTTGTAATTTTTGTTTGTAATGACAAAGCAGATATTCAAATATTATTTTGACTGCTTAATTTCTTACACCCAACAGGTTGAACTTTTTCCTTAAAACAGCAGAGTTGAAATAGTGGTATTTTTTCCGATTAATCTATTCAAATAATTCAGAATCATTATTATTTTTGATTTATAAATTGTAGTTGGTTCTTTATGTGAAATGAGATAATAAAGAACGTGTCCTTCAGATAATAGTTTAACATATGTAGCAAATTAAAATTTATTAAGACTGTTCAAGGTTGTTACCATATAATACTCACATCATACACACTTTATTCATCTTTAAAATTGCTAAAAAACAAAATGAAAAAACCCTGATTTTCTTTTTAATTTATTAAAAAGGTTCCATCCAAAGTAGTTCAAAGTATGGCAACCACATGATAAAAAAAAAAAAAAAAAAAACATACAGTTAATAAAAATAAAGTTTACACCCCAAAAATAGCACTGAGCAACACGCCTAAGTGAAAAGTGATAAATAGAAGGCAAAACTTTAAAAATACAAACATGTTATCTAACCTTATTTCATTTGGAAATATCACAAATTTATCAACTTTTAAACTTTTTGGTCAGTAAGCTTTGAGTTTTAGAGTCGTTTGAAAATATTTTATGTTTTCCCATGTTAGAAAATACATACTGGAATCTACAGATGATGCCCACATCTGCCGAATTAAAAAAACGAAAAAAAAAACCATGTACACAGTAGAAAACAGCTGGTAAATACCACATTAAATGTAACAGTGCTTGTTTCTTTAAAAGGAAGCTTTGTAGTTTTCTTATTTTCTATTTAAAAACAGAGCTGCTCACTAGAAAAGCAGCATACTGACCACAGAACAAAAAACAGACATGTGAAAGAAACAATAAAATACTGTATGGCTTTCACTGAATAAAACTTTGTTTGCTTTGGAAATATTTAAGAAATCGGAAAATGTAATTTACCTAAATGTTTTTTTTCTGAATACAAACTGCCTTGGTGATACATAACAAATAGAAGCAAGTTGCTCAAATTTTATTTATTTTTTCCAGTTTCTGTCGATTTTTTCTGCTATTATTTTTTTATAGAAAAAAAAAACAACAAAACATAAAAATGTGTTAAAAATCCCCCCAACTCCTTTTGTAGCCGTGTGAAGAACAGTATGTTTCATGAATGCATGTTTAAGGTGACGCTGCAGGAGTATTTGTGCTATTAGAAAAAAAAAAAAAAAAACAGTTTGAAAAATTGTCCACTGAATATTTTCTTTTCTTTTTGCCAAAAATAAGAGAATCAAAACTCTCTATATCTTTGATAAGGCACAGAGTTCATTAAGGCACTAAATGTAGGTGCGGTGAAAATATTTAAGGCACAAATGTGATGGAAATATCCTGTCTTGAAGCACCAGGAGGAAGCGTCATTCTTGAAGTGATGACATTTGAAAAGGGTTTCACTTCAATAGTCCTCCTTCCGTTTCACTCATCTTTTACTCTAAGTTGCTTTGAGCATCATCTAGCAACTCTGGATTTAAACATTCAATCGGACAGTGGATGTTCTGAAAGAAAATAAAAATAATCAGATAGTTAGTTTTTATTTTATCAGGGACAAGATACTCAAGAGTAAATTTTAAAACGGCAAAATTCCCTTTCCTGATGCCAATGTCTTTAATCTTTTGAAAAATACTAGAAACCCACATAGAAAAAAATCCTTCACTAATTTTTTTTTTATGTCAAATTATTACAATTCCTAAATGCAAAAACTGTATCTTATTCTTACCAGTTTTCGTAGAGCATTTTCTCTGTAACGTTGGAAGGCATCTAAGCCACCAGGCTGCAAAACCTCAGCTTCCACATTGGTTTGTCCTCCAGGCCTTCTACAGTTCTCACATCTCCAGCCCTTTACAAGGATTTAAAGAACACACATTTAACACTAAAGTAAAAACTAGCTAATTATTTATTTACAATAAAAATAAATAAATAAACATAACAATTTTAAAGAGTGTTAATGCATCTACTGCTTGAAAGGATATCAGTTGATTTTCAGATAAACAGGCCAGATCTCTTACTGTGTTTTATTTAAATCCAAACTAAAGAAAATTCCAGCATATTTAAAGAATAAAAGTTTAATTTTACACAACACTGATTATAAAAAGTGGTTTCAAAGATGCATAATTGCTAAGAGTTTGCTAAAAACAACACTTGCTTATCAACAAGGTTTCTAATGATACTGTTAAGGAAAGTACAACGCTTTAGGGCAATTTAAATGAATTTCAATAATCTGATTAAGATCAAGAACCTGTCTTTTCAAATGACAAATATTCAAATTTATGTAGTGAGGCTTCAGATGGATGAAGGTTGAACCTGGTTACTTAGTTCCACTCTTGAGCTTTCAAACTCTGTCACTAAATCATTAAAACATCTTGTAATGAAGCAGTTCTCCTCTTGCCTCCAACAGAAATTATAACTGACTGAAATCCTTAAGGTAATGAAGACTAAAACTTGGCTACAAGACTCTAAATTGCACATCTTTCGCAATAAACTAAAATATGAAAGAAATACATTATTCCAGGTGAAGACAACTTATTAAAGCTATAAAGTTTAGTTGACTGATCTCTCACTGACTTTTTTTCTACTTTGCCTTCATAGGATCATTACCATTTTTTTTTTCCTTTTATACTTCTATTATTATTTGACATGCAAATATATCTAAATCATCTAACTTCATGACCAGTGTAGTAAATGTTAATCATACACTACAGTGAGACATCCATAAGGCAGAGATGAAAGAGGAAGAGACTTGGAAACTGCAGCAACAGGTTGCTTTAGTGCCTCCTTCTTTCTTTTTTCTTTGAAAGCAGGGCTGTAAATTGAATTAAATTTGCCGGCCAATGTATTTTTGCAAATATTAGTGTTTTTTCTTTTATGTGCATTGATTGATATGTGCTTATTCACCAATTCATTAATACATTAGGGAGCCATTAAGATGCAGGCATTCCTGCTCCATTCAATTGCTATCCATTGTTAATACATTTTCTGTAATTTGTTAATGAATGTTTCTTTTTGTTTAAACTGGCATATACAACATTTGTTATCAACATGTTTCATGTTAATTTGAGGAAAAGAAAGTAATATCAACCTAAAGTATAAAACAATCAGCAGCACATATAGGAGATCAGTTAGACTGATATCAAAATAAGTGTTTACAGCCGTAAAAATCCCATTCGAAAGATAAGAATAATAAGCTGCAATAAACTAAATATTAACAAAGCTTAATTCTTTTTCACTGGCAGCTTTGATAAAGCTACACAGTTGAGGCATTAGGGCTTCTTCTTACCTGCTGTCCTCCATAGCATGTACATGTACAGATAGCACCCCTGTACTCCTTCTGCCACTGGTTTCCAATCTGGTACATTTTTCCATCATCATAACAAGTTGACTCATCTTATAAGTAAAGCATAAGAAAAAAAGAACATTAGAGAATTAATTTCAGGGTTGATAAAGCAAGAGTTTGTGACAACAACAATTTAAGCCTCTTAACAAACATAAAACGCAAAAAGAGTTAATATTCTGAGTGCTTACGTGGTTCGCATTTGAATTCTCCTTTGCCGTTGCCCAGACAGGTGCAGCTCATCATATGACCATTCTCAGCACGGCGATCCCACTGTTCTCCAATGCGGTAATTATTGCCGTTGTCATGACACCACTCTGTAAAAGGAAGCAGCAGCAAACAAAAGGAAGGAGAAGGAAATAGAAAGGATAGAGTAGTGGTGCAGACGTGAATAAAGTGTGGAAGTAAAAGAAATTTGATAATATAAGTGAGAATTAGTCAAAACAGATTCTCTTTAGAACGGAAAATGTTTAAATGTGTATAAAACATTTGGAAAAGTTGTGCGAGACAGAAATTGACCTGGACTTATTAAATTTATAAGACAAAAGTTAAATCCTAAATGCAGCAGATATAATCCAGTGACTCTAAAACTGAACCTGGCAGATGATTCCAGTTCCTGGTATTGTCATGTTAGCCTTGGACTGTTATGGACAATACAAGTAACTGAGTTTTGATGCTTAGACGGAGCAGAAGGACTGGAATGGATGCATTCATTCCTGCAGCACATAGAACATTCCCCATACTGCTTCTATGGCAGTTCATTCATAGCTAAGGAATTTATAATGAGTATATTTTAAGTTTATTAGTAGTATCCTTTCTCAGATAGCTGAGCAATCCTGATTTTATAAATTCCCTTTGTGAAAAAGCCATAGAATAATTATTAGTCTTTATAATTCTATGTTAAGCTATCAAACAATGTTTGTAAAGCATTGCACAGATAGGTTAGTGAGCCACTCACTGGATGAATCACACCTAAAGTGACCGCTGCCGAGCCCCAGGCATCGGCACCAGAGCTTGAAGCCATTCTCAGACATGCGCTCCCACTCAGAACCCACTTCATGGTAAGTGTGTGTAAATGTATCGTAGCACACGTCTCCTCTGGGGGTAACAGAGAGGTCATCTGGAACTACAGGAGGAAAACATACATGTTAACTTATGGAGAGTTATCAAATGTCCAGATCCAACACATTCTAAAAAGTTGAGCTGTACCTGCGTTTCCAACAGTGACCACTTCTTCTAACACTTTCTGTTTGTCTCCATCCTTTACAGCTTCGACAACAACATTGTAGGATGCACCAGACGTCAGTCCGATCAGCGTGGCGCTGTTGGAGGTGCCTGGGAGACGCATCTGTGTGGAGAAAAAGAAAGTTTAGATGTTAGCCCTCCTTCGGATTCTGATACATTTATATCACAAAAAAAGCTGCAGGAATACCTGAAGGCCTCCTTCTTCCAGATCTGTTACGGGGTTACAGGACACCTCATACTCCGTGGTTTCAGGGACAGGCTGCCATGAAATGGTCGTAATCGTCTTTGCTTCTTGGGGAAGCTCTGTTTCGTTGTCAGGGAACCCAAAAGCTAGACCAGGCAGAGGAGTGTCGCTCACCTACAGGTTCCACATTTGGAAAAGACGGAAAAGATTTAATAGAATTTCTCTACAAGAAGAAAAAGTTAAGTTCTTGCCACAGCAGATTTATAAATAGTTCAAAAGAAAGATAAATGAGGATTATTTATTTTACATTTTTTGACGATTTATTATTTTTCAATGCAAAACAAAATTGTGAGATATCGGAGGGAAACTAGCTGCTAATCAGAATCAGACGATTTTAGCTTAGAAGGCTATTATTGATGACCCTGTAGTTGGAAACCCTAAAATATATATTTCCTATTAGTGAAGGTACCAAATATGCTGCTGAGTGAAGAGGACTTTAACTTTAAATGCATGAAATGAGTTTTTGTCAAATGATTTTTACAAAAAAATTTGATTTTACATAATAGGTTAGAGGCTGTTTGATAGCAAACATTTTAGGCTAAGTGGAATGAATGATAGATGGACTGTTTGATGCTTTTCGAGATTTTACTGTGTGTTTGTAAAAAACTGAGATTTAAATTTTGTCAGCCTTCTTAAACTCTTGAAATTAACGATAAAGAGCTATGGTTTTGATATAGTACTATGTGTTTAATACACACAGTGACTGCTGTTTGAGTAAGGCTAACCATGCTAACACAGCTAATTAGCCATATACAATGCTAAAGACAATATAAACTGTCAATTTGGCTATAATTCTGTTAGTTAACTTCAGTTTTCTCATTTTCATGTTGCTTATGCTCAATTTAAGATTAAAGAGAAAACAACAACAACAAAAAATGTCTTCTAAAACTGTAGTTATTTAGGTAAGTTAGGTATGTCAGAGTTAAATAAATACATATTAAAGGTTCCGGTAAGGAACCTTAAAACATAACATACCTTGACCAGGGGAACTCTGTTTCCATCAGGACCAGCTACAGGAATATAAATCAGAGGTTCTCTGAGAGTTGATCTCTGGCCTTCCTTGGGTCCACCATAGGGACTAGGAAGTCCAACATTTGGGCCCAAGTTCTGGTACTCAGTATAAATGTGCTGACCATGCTGGCCCGGTTGGTTCTGTCCACTTGTGCCGGCCAAGTGGACGTGGTTGGAGTCAAAACTGATCATGGAAAAAACAAGAGCGATGAAAATGAATCTAAAAGTGACTTAAAAAGTGTTTCAACCAAATATCATTGATTTGATAGAATAGTTTTTGCATGACCCTTTAAATGACTCACATTTTGTCATTGAAGGACTCTGGAACATCAAGAATGTCAGTGGCAGGCCGATGAGGAACAGGAAGTTGTGGCAGGTCAGGTACCAATATGTTAAGACTGGCTGGCTCTGATTTTATAAAGAAAACACATATATGTAAATAAAGAAATCCTTAAATCAATACTTTAATCATAGCAACATAAAAAAGTCTTATAATGGCTGAAACTGTTGTGAAAAAAGTAGCTACTACATATACAAAAAACTACTAAACATATAAAAAAGGAGGAAAAAATTAAGGTGTATAGAACTTTCTTTTCCATTGAAAGAACAGAATGGTAATGAATTAAAAAGGTAAAAAAAAAATCTAAATATGTTCCAGTATAAGTGTCCTGATCTATTTTGTTTTATTAAAAAGTGCATCTAAAGAAGGAATAAGATTAGAAAAACATCGTCTCCTCTACTCCTTTCAGAGTAGATTGATTTTACAGAAGAAAATATCTGAAGCTTGTATCTCTAGTATTTTGATGATTATGGCTCACTGATAAAAAAAACAACATGCAACATCACATAAGTGTATAATCTTAGACAAGATCAATAAAAATGATGCCTTAAACAGAAATATGAGGCTTTTGTTTCTATGCATTCAGTACTTCTTTGGGTCATCTGTTCCATGACTAACTGCCTGAACAGAGGGTCGCATGAAGACGATAAGCTGTTTATTTTGCTGTGGAGTAAAATAATCCCAGGTTGCTTTGATGTTAGCCTTAAGGTTATCTTTACCGCTGGATCTCACATCTCTCATCTCCCTTTAACAATACCCTAAAATAATCACCTTTAGGGTTCAGACCAAGTGGGTTTGATGGCTTACCATCGTGGTCATTGAACCAGATACACTTAGAACTGTGGGCAGGTAGAAAGTCCTGATCAACAGAAGAAAGTACTGACTGTGGATTTCAGAAAACACAGTGGACCAACACCAGTAGATAACAAGGACTCTAAATCATCACTGGCTGAATCCTTACACTTAGAACTTGTTTTCTAAATAAAATGACAAATTCATTTATAACTGAGAATAGGACTTCAGCCCATTGAAGAAAACTCCAGTTATTTGTGTCCTTATCTCAGGTAAAATAATCCTCAGTCAAAATATATATTTAAAGTAATTTACAAAAATGTAAAATAAAAATAGGAGAGTTTCTTTTCTTGTCTAAATATCTATCTTTTGGCCTCTATTGTCAGGTGAAAACATTAGTAATTAATTTTTGTAACAGTTCCCTAAAAATCCACCAGAGGGTAGCAGAGTCCCAATAAAGCTACTTTCTTTGATAAACATGCATGTTATTTTAATTACAGTCATTCTGTTCATGGGTTTCTATAGGCCTACAACATGGGATTAGAAGACTGGGAAAGGTTGACTCCATTTCAGTGTTTTGTTCTAAATCTCTTTAAACTTGATTCAATGATAACTATTATATTAAAAGAAAAAGAGGAAAGCTAATTTTATCAAAAGTAAAAAGAACAATAAAAAAAAGATCTCAACCTGTAAACACTGAACTGAGTTGGACTTACGGGTTCTGGCTTTGCCCACAAGCGGTTTGCTTCTCAAGATGTTCTGCAGTGCTACGATGTTAATGACATACTCCGTTCCTGGTTTAAGACCTACAATCGAATCAAAACACATCATCAAATGTTGTTTTTTTTTTTTTTTACATTTGCCACATTTAGTAAAATGAATACAGAGTTTATATTTGCATTTATTTTTTGCAAACCCACCATTGATTGTGGCGGAGCTCTGGCCTGCATGAGGTCTAGGAATGAGCTCTTGAGGCAAACCCCCAGCCTCCTCATAAATGACATAGTAGCCAGTGATCCTGGGACTGAGTGATGGTTCCCACATAAAGGAGATACTGGTAGGATTCAGTGAGGTAAAGCGAATGTTGGTGGGTGGGATAACTGTTGGTTGAGCTATAAAAAAAACAAGCAACATGTTACGCAGGAGGTGTGCTTTGGTTTCTTTTCGCTATAAACAGAAGATAAAAGCCTCTTTTCTTCTTTGACTACTCAAGAGTGCCTTCTACCTACAACTGAGACAACAAAAGCCGTATCTAACAGGTTTTTATACCTTTCCTAAAGGTTTTTGGGCCACAAAGCACTTTGCCCTTATATCAGAGACAAAACTGTTAAAATATATCAGTCTAAGCAAAAATTAAACCAAAAAATGTAATAACATGGCTTATGCTTTAGTTTAAGATACATCAATAAAAGAAAATTATAATTCATATCCTTAGAATAATAATCAAAGACAGCAAACAAGACAAATGAAAATTAAAAGGCCTGAATGGCTTTCAGTGCAACCAATGAAATATTAGACAGAACAAACTTCAGCATCCTTTCCCAACGTTTGGTTTCAGGGTACATTGTTGAAAATAGGCTGCCAACAGAGTGACAATAATAAACATATAATAACTGGAAGTATTTTGGTGGAATTCTTAATATTAACCAACTAGCAAAGATCTATAATCCTACAGACATTCAACAGTTTGCTTTTTGCATGTTGTGGGTGCTAACACACCCACCCAAAACTGTAATGACTGGAGATGGAGATGAAAATCCCTGTTTCTCAACTGTTCCACCAAAACAAAGAGTAACAAAAATTATTTATGAATTAATTTCAAATGTTTAGAAGGAGGCTTTTCTTTAAAACCATCTCCAAACATTTCCTTAGTTCATTAAATGTATGTCCTATATGCAAGAAGTAACCATTTCTGCTGAAAAAGGTGTGAAGTACCTGTGGAAGCAGTGAGTTCAAAGGGCGAGCTACGTCCATTGCCCTTCAGTGTGTAGAGGTTAATCTTGTAAGTAGTGCCAGGCTCCAGACCTACAGGTGGTCATAAACAGGTGAGTCTCTCTGGGTGAGTCTTAAACAAATACTAGAAACTATGCTGACTGTATTAATAAGCTTAATTGTTTTGATTAGAGAAACTTCTTTACCTTCGAGAATGTACTTGCGTGATTCAGGGCCGATGGTCTTCTGAATGGGGATGTGGCTTGAAGAGGCGGTGGTGGGTGTGGCTTCGATCAGGAACCCAGAGATTGTCTCAGCCTTGGCTCTCCAAGTGAGGGTGATGGAGGAATCTTTGATTTCGGATATACGAACACGGCGAGGCGGGCTGATGCCTTCATGAGAATGAGTGACAGTAAAAAACCATTAGTTGGTGTTTTGCCGAAATCTAATTTTTAATGTCAACACAAGACACGCACTTTCCACAGTGGTGACTTCTCCTTGGACTGGTCTGCTGGTGAGAGAGTTCTTCAAGGCATAAACATAGACCTCATAGGTTGTTGCAGTCTAAAAAATAGAAAATAGACAACTTTAGACACTGCGAGCCAATATGAAGCAACATATATTTACGATAATTATCAAAGGGATAATTCAATTCAAAAATACTTTATTTTTGTATTAATTCATAGATTTTTGTTTTCTCTTATCCAGTTGTTGTAGGTGTTGATAGCTGCATGCAGGAAGGATTTTTGTTATCTGTCTGTCTTGTAGACAGATATAGGAAAATACTTCACATTAGACCCATTCATGTATTTTGAGATTATAATTTTTAATAATTTCTATCAGGTTACTATGAAAACTGTCTGTGATGATTGTTTTCTAAATCACTTCCAGTGGATTTCAGTCAAGCTCACCATGAGTCCGGGGATCTGCACCCAAGTTCTGTCCGGGGCCACACTGATCTCTTTAGTGGGTCCACTTGTCTTCTTTGGGTTTACCACCACACGGTATCCAGTGAGGCCAGGAAGACCAGTTATCAGATTATCTTGACCGGGTGCAGTCCAGCTCATAGCAAACGATGTTGGACCAACTTCAACAAACTGGAGGTTGGTAGGAGGAGCGATAGCTAGAGAAAATGAAACAAAGAAAAAGTAGGAAATTCTGTAGCACAAATCATGACTTTCATTTAGGAAAGAATAAATAAAAAAGCTCCAAATCAAAATAAATAAGCTGTAAAACTTTCCCACCTGTAGCTTGGGTCCCGATCAGAGGAGTACTGGTTGTGCCATCATGCACGGCAATGACCTTAACTGTATATTCAGTTCCAGGCTGGAGTCCATAGATAACAGCCGACTCAGCATCTCCTCCTGGAGCTGGATACAGCTCTCTCTCTCCTTCCTCTGAACTAGAATACAAGACACGGTAGGATGTAACAAATCCCTCGGGGCTATCCCAGGTGATCCGTAAAGAAGTGGAACCAACATCTGCAAAGGTGAGGTCCTTGGGACGGTCTACATCTAAAAAGGCAAGAAATTTGTTTGGTTTTGGGTTTTGGTTTTTAACATGGTAAATACCAGTTCACACTTTTCTCTATAGTATACAGACTTACTTGTAACAGCATTCACCACAAGAGGAGAGCTTTCTCCATTTTGACCGAGGGCATTCACACTGAACACATATTCTGCTGTCGGCATCAGGCCTGAGAAAGTAAACTCTGTCTGATCTGAAGGAGAAAAGCACATAGAAAAATGTAGAACTGAAATCTAAACTCAAGTCTAAACAACACAGTCCATGTCAAAGTATTTACAGCCCTAAAGGTTCAACAACAACAAAAATCCAGTTCAAACAGCTCAATTCATTATATTGTCTAATTACAACATCCATGCAGGAAATTCAGACCTAAACAGAACCATTTGTCCTTTTGCAGAATGCTATATGTAGAAAAAAACTAACCCCACAAACCATCTTGTACATTACAACTTCACCGGCAAAACATGAAGCTCTTAGTATTAAAATTTGAGAAAGCAGAGAAACTGGTCAGATTAGACAACCTATTGCCTATGATAGATGAAATACATTGAAATGTATGTTTGCAATGTGAGGAAATATAAAACAGTTCAAGGTTTGTAAATACTTTGGTAGGTACTGAAAAATTGAGTTTGAGCACTATACCTGGTGCCACCACCTCAGTGAAAGATACCCCCTCTCCATATCTAGGGGTCCCAGTCACCTTGTATCCTTTGATTGGACCCTGAGCTGGACTCCATCTCACTGTAATGCTGCTGTCATTCACATCTGTCACCTGCATTTCAGAGGGAGAGTCCACTCCTAGGAAAGAAAAGGAAAGCTGAATAAGGAAACAGGGAGGATTATCTACAGAAGACTTTATCACTGCCTAATTTAAGTCCATGTACCAGTTCTGTGTGTAACGTAGATGGGAATGCTGGAAGCAGGACTATCTCCTCTGCCTGTCACAGCGTAAACTGTGATGGTGTAATCAGTGCCAGGCTTTAAATCACTGATTGTAGCAGTGGACTTGGTCCCAGGTACAGTAAACTCCTTAGTGTGACCACCTGAGAGAAATAGAGAAAGTGTTTTTATTTTAAGGGGTAAATGTATCCCCATTTTTAAGAGCAAAAAGTCTACAAAATAAAAGACTGCACAAAAATAAGGCATGATAAAAGGGAAATATGAATCAGAGATTTTTGCAATGTATTTGGTTCCAAGTTTGACTCCAAAAATGTTCTTTCATCAGATGGATGCCATGCAACCTGCCTATAAAGCTTAATTATTGCAGGTTATGGATTCAAATAACTTACTTAACCAACATCCAACACAAGGATATTACATAATTAAAATAATAATTCAAATATATTTTATGGTTTAAAGTCTTTAGCTGGTAAAGTTCAGTTTAGGCAACTGGATGTGAGGTTTTCTAAAATATGTTTCACCTCTTATCCAAGAGGCTTCTTCAGTTCTGACCTGATCAAGGTATTGACTGTGGCCTAAATACTAACATGTTTTCACCACTGATTAAACAAGAAAAGACTGTTCAGTTTTATAACTTGAGTTCAAGTCTAAGATTTGAAAAACCATTTGTGGTCCTAATTCAGTTAAACATGCATTAATTTGATCTGACTATGGTCACCTGACTCTCCGTGTGTAATCCTGTAGTAGCGCACTGTGACCGGCGGTGCGGCCCAGCGAACGGTGATACTAGTCGGGGTAGAGTCAAGCACTTCCAGATCAGTTGGAGAATCAGAAACTGGATAAAGAGTAAAATACCATTAATTACATTTTTGTGATAAATTGATGATATAGTAAAAATACTTAAAGTATTAAATCCTGTATCCATACTGGTTTTCTGTGTCCCACTGAGCGGGAGGCTCTCTTGTATCCCGCTCACAGCAAAGATGCTGACCAAGTAGTCAGTGTCTGGAGTAAGGCCGGTCATAATGTAGTGGTTTCTTGAAGGGGGTAGCCTCTCGTCCTTGGCCCTTCCACCGCTGACCATCTGGTAGCGAATGCGGTAACCAGTGATTCTGCTCCGGGGGGCTTGCCAGTGGACAGTGAAGGTGTTGGTGGTGATTTCAGAGAAGCGTAGGCCAACTGGTGAATCCAGAGCTGAAGACACAAGAGAACAGACAGAGATTAGGATTGAAAACAAAACACTGACTGTACTTCAATATAAGACAGGATATAAGAGTTTATATTTTGCGATTTCAAATCACCTGTCTTTGTGATGCCAAAAACGGGGGAGCTCTCCCTCTGCTCATAAACACACATCACGCTCACCAGATACTCTGTGTTAGGCAGCAAATCTAAGAAAAGAAAATAAGATCCAAATTAGAATATGAAGCAATCTCTGTATTTCCATGTTATCAGAGTGCTCAAAAGAACTTACTTCTTAGCACCAAACTATTCGTACTGCCTCCAACAGTGGTTTCCGTAGTTTGGTCTTCATTGTCAGTGGGATGGTATCTAAATGATAAACAGCACAGTTGTGAAGTTACAGGAACAATTAAAAGGCTATCAGGTATGGTGAAATATTAACTGCACAAGATGTTAAATTTTGTTTATCCACATACCTAATAATGAAGTTGTTAATGTCAGAAGGGTTTGGTACTTGAGGAGACACCCAGGTGACCTCGACACTGTCTGGTCCAACTTCGCCAAAGTTCAGATCAATGGGGGCTGGTACGGCTGTTGGGGTGAGAAAAAGTCTAGCTCAATTCAGAGTGCAACAGAAAGAAGTGAACATAGGATTTGTTAGTTTCCCTCAAATGGTGGTCAGTAAATCGTATTTTTAAAAAGGTGACAACAAGCAACAAAAGATAATGGAAAAACAAAAAGAAAATGCAAGAACAAGAGTCGAACTATGACAATATTGTTACAAAGGAACAACAGAGTTTATGTGAGTCTGACATTTTACTGCGTCTTTAAATTTAAAGACCAAGCGCTAATAAATATGCTTTAATTGATGCCAGATGGTCCACGCGTACACAGAGACACAGGCTGACAGCACAGCATGCAAAGCAATTTAACCAGCAACCTAAAAAGGTTTTTGGTTTTAAGACCCAGTGTGTGAGTTCCAGAGAGATAGAAGATGCCTTGAGCAGCTTGTCGTTGCTCCAGTTTTACAACCTATCCTATCATTTTTCTAAAATATAATTTTCTCTTATTTTGCTTTAACGTAATTCATATAGACTTTTTAACTTAATTTTAAGAAATTCAAATATATTTTAACATAGTATATATATCTATATATATATAGATATAGATAGATATAGATATATATAGATATCTATA
>JAUZNJ010027759.1:0-16567 GCA_034780135.1 Jordanella pulchra | reverse complement strand
TGGAGTCTGGTGTGCTACTGCTTGGGTGGAAAGAAAACCAGCAGCCACACGACCCTTTCTGGAACCACTTTGACACCCCTGGTCTATAGAGATGGCGTTACTGCTTTCAGCTTATCAGTATGACATAGTCTACAAAGCCTCCTTAGAGCACGCCAATGCTGATGGGACACTACAAAGCAACCCTAAATTCAGAGTGTCGTGACTAGAATCAATCCGTGTGTCGCCAAAAGACATAAAGAGAGAGACGGACAAAGACAAGATACTGACAAAAGTGAGACTTCTAACACAAGTTGGATGGTCAAAACATGTGAGTGAAGGTGACTTAAAACCATACTGGGACAGATGTGATGAACTTACAGTGGAAGCAGATTGTGTTTTGTGGGGGTTAAGAGTAATAATACCTGCCTCATTGAGACTTCAGATGTTGAAGGAACTACATGAATAGTACTTGGGTATTGTTAGGACAAAGACCTTAGCTAGAAGTCATTTTTGTTGGCCCAGTTTGGATAATGAAATTTAAGCCATGGTAAGTAGCTGTCATACCTGCCAGAGTTACAGACATGCACCTAACAAAGCAACAGTGCACCCATGGAAATGGCCAGAGCTGCCATGGGAGCGAATTCACATAGATTTTACAGAAAGGGGGAAACACCAATTTTTGTTGGTTAGTGATGCATACTCACGTTGGCCAGAGGTGAACCTGATGACATGCACCACTGCTACAGCTACTGTGGAAGCTATGAGGAGTCTGTATGCAGCTTATGGGCTCCCCCAAGTTGTTTCAGATAATGGCCCACAGCTTGTGTCAAAAGAGTTTGAAACATATCAAGTCTGCTCCATACAATCCAGCATCCAATGGATTAGCTGAGAGGTTGGTTCAAACTTTTACGCAGTCACTGGATAAACAGAAGGATTTTGGGCGATCATTACAACACTGCATCGATAGTTTTCAGTTACCCGAAACACTCTGCGTTCCTCTACAGAGAAAATTCCTTCTCAGTTGTTCCTAAAGAGAAATGTCAGAACCAGGTTGTAACAAGTCACACTGACATTTTCTGGGCAAATGCATGAAAAACAAGAAAAGGGGAAAAACAATTGAGAATGTTACAGCCAAATCAAGCAGGACTGGTTAAGAATTTCCAGTGAGGGGAGGAAAATAAATGGAAACATGGTGTAATTGAACGAATGCTAGTTTATCTTGTAAATATACTGTAGATGGGCCAGTAAGCAAAAAGCACATTCATCAACTGATTGCATCTAAGCTTTCTGGTGAATGTTCAAACACTAAGAATGATGAGGTAATGGCAGAACAATTGTGTGATCCTCCTGAAACAGAGATTGTACCAGGTCTTGAACTGGAAGGAAAATGTGAAGCGCCCGACCCGACAGAGGATCAGGCGAGCTCCTGAGCGTTTGACATACTGAGACGTAAGGATTTGAAGAAGTTATCCTGTAAAAGATATTTTTTTTCTTATTAAGGTTAAAAATGGATGGACTATGATTTGTAAGTGTAAGCAAACATTATTGTTGTGATTTAAAATAAATGGATGAGGTTCAAGGTTTCCGGGGAGGAATGTTGTGTATGGATGTATAGTGTATACAAACTTCCCTTCCCCTTATGCTGTGCGTTTAAGTGGAGGTAACTGAAGTTGAGTTCCCCTCATTAAGAAGAGGACACTACAGGAAGCACATCAGTTTAATCTGATGCTCAACAACTTAACTCCATATTTAACTCCATAACTCCATATTTAACTCCATATTTTTTGACATTTTAGCATACAGGGTTAAATGTAGTAGTTTTAGTCATTCTGGGGGCTTCTTTATTTTGGGAAAAACAAAGACGCCCACAGTCATGTCAGATGTAGAGACGTCCCTTATACCAGGAACTCCAACAAGACACTCTCACCATTTGCATTTTTCTTTGCACAGAACGACTCATTTTCAACGTCACATCAGATATCATGGTGCTATATCTTGTGGATGCACTGGTAACATTGCCTGAATATAGGTTTGGCCTGAAGTTAAAGCTCTTGCATGAGCATTTGCTGGAACTGATTGTCTCTAGGTTTTTTGTGAAACCTGTGTATTTTTGTGGATTTGTTGTTTCTGGCGGTGGGATGTTGATAAGCCTTTTTGTTGTACATTGTTGAGATCTTATTGTATTTTAATTTTTTTCTTTCTCCTTATGCTTATTTCTTTTTGTATATATACTTTCTGATGCGTTTTAAAAACATGCCTTAAGTATGTGAACAAAGGACATAAAACAAAAAATAAACGCTTTCGCTTTTTTTGTCAATACAAACTCAAATTTTAGCAGTTAGCTAAAACAAGCAGCTACACTAAATCAAAGCTGACCACCCATGAAAAAAACATTTAAGGAAAGAAACATGCTAGTATAATCCATTAGCACTGACCAATATCAATAACACCACAGGCCATGTTCTGTTTTTTAGCTTATTATTACTTTTATTTATTATAAAAGATATTTTTCATTATTAATATGTAAACATTTAATAGTCCGTTATTGTTTAGCTGTAAACTTTTACCTAAAACTAAGCCTAGTTGTTAATTTTTGGTAAATCAAATTTTTCGATTACAAAGTTGTAAAAATCTGTTAGCTTTGGCAGAATTTAGCTCTAATCAAGATCTGCAAACCTCTAATGATTGATTGTCAATTAATTGATTAAATGGTTGATTAACTGACTAATCTCTGCATTAAAATTAACCCAGCTAACCGATAAACATGCATCATCTTCATTCAGCATCATCTAAAGCTAATTTCACTATTTTTCATTGTCAACGCTAGAGTAACTAGAGTTTAGACACGGTTTACATATGGGACTCAAAATATTTTAGGGCCAGCCTCAAACCAAAGACTGACTTCTTTCAATATTAAAGCAGTGAGTTTATGGTCCTAAGGAGGACAGTGTTTCTAACATGATTTAAATCTACTTAGTTCAGCTGGCTTATATTAAAAGAAGTAAAAAAAACTGCATCAGGTAAAGACAAGCTTGGACAATTCAGACTGCATCTGCTTTTTTATCTATTTACAGGACTGTTGAGGATCCAGCAAAGTTAATAGAATAATCTCTTGGTCCGCTTGCTTTTTTGTTTACATTTTATGGACTTAACATGTATGTCTCACCTGAGGGTCAATAACTCACTTTCACATTTTGAGAGTTCAGACACAAGACACATTAAATATCTATAGTAATGACTAAAAGAAATCATTCATGACCTATAAAATAAAAAAAAACACAAAAAGATTTATAGACAATGAACAAGCAAGACCACTTCTATAAAAGCAGGAGTTATTTAATATTCAAGTCAGTGTAAAACAAGTCCTGACCCTGATCTAATTGAAATATAATTTATTGTGGATGCTACACTGAAAATCATAACACCGTCTACATCTGTAGGACATTTTAATGGCAGGCTTGTCATCTTAATAAAGCTGAGTTCTTTGGAGTTTGAGTTGATATTAGGAAAAAACATGTTTCCTTCTATTATCTTGATGGTTTAGACCAAAGTTTTTGGAAATCACATTTTCTATATTCAGGATGTTGAACAATTTTCCAAATAGAACCTTAATATTTTCTGAGGGTTTGTTTCTTAGTTCTTGTTTTATATATTAAAAAATATCTTTTATTTATTTGGGGAATTCAGTTTTGGAGCTTTTGAGTGGAACTCTTAGGATATAATTTGTTTTGGGGGTTTTAGGTTGCAAAACAGAAGGAAATTTTAGAATGATGTCATTTTACCAGAGTATCAGCCTCAATACAAACACATAACACTGAAGCCTTCCTTTCTTGCTGAGTAAAATCGATCTGCCCCCTGGGTCTTTCTTAATTAAAGTTCTAACCTTTGTTTGGCTCTGCTTGTTCATTGGATCAATCCTTTCTCTTAAGTTCCTTTTGTAAAAACATTGAGCACAGGCACAGAAAGACAGGATATTTCTCTTTAGGCCCACCCTGATAGTATGCTATTGCCATTAGCAAAGACTGTTTTCCACTGTGGAATCTGGGAAATAGGTGGGCTGTGGTGCAGTTCGTCTCTGTCATCCTAATAGTATCTTCTTCTCTTATCTCTGGACTTGGAGCAGACTATGGCAGAGTACACGTCTTTGCTAAGCGACCTGTCTGAAAACATAACCAACGAGGATCTGGAGCAGCTCAAGTCGGCCTGCAAGGAGGACATTCCCGAGGACCAGAGCAACAACATCACCTCCTCCAAGGAGTGGTTCAGCTACTTGGAGAAGAACGACAAGCTTGCCCAAGGTAAAAAAAAAAAAAAGCTTGACTTTTAGAGCCTCTATAGCTTGCACCATTTTCAGTGATTTATTTTCATCCCCGTGTGTTGAAACTGCACCATTCCCATGCAGATAACCTGTCTTACATTGAACACATCTTCGAGATATCTCGGCGGCCGGACCTGCTGACCAGGGTGATAGAGTACCGCACCACGGTGCTGAAAATCTCTGAAGATGACGAGATCGACACCAAGCTAACACGCATCCCCTCTGCCAAGAAATATAAAGGTAGCCTATCCTGTCCGCCTTGACAAGCTAGTCCTAACAGTTTATGTTATGAAAATGGGTTCTGTATAATAATTGGTTTTTAAATGTATTCCTCGTTTTCTCATTGTTCCTTCATCATTCTGCACGGAAAAAAATTGGCTTCAAGAAAGCATGTCGAAGTCCATCTTTGTCAGATATGGAGAGTTATGGAGGAGAATTTCTGACATGTTCAACATCTAAAACACCCAGAGGTGCTCTGGAAAAATCTTGGCCTGAAAATTAGATTCTCACTCAGAAAGATAAAGTAATCAGAGTATAAGGCTCCAGTATCTAAACTAATAAAACACACAGAAGCACACCAATGCTAGATGTTGCAGCTGTGCCACAAACATCTAATTGTCATTTATTAGAAGCAATATCTCTTTTTACCAAGGATATTATTCATTGAAGCACCTGTTACCCTCACCTCTCCGTCCAGCCAGACAAAGATGCAGTGAGTGAGATATGACTGTTCAACCTGGGGAACAAGAGAAACAGCAATCTTCCAAATGAGGCCATGGTCTGCCCTCTAGTGGTTAACACTCGAGGGCAGACCACTAAACCACAGGAAATGTTCTGTTCTTTTGCTGCTCAAATGTTATTTTTTATCCAATAAATTTTTATAAACTCTGCCAATGATCTTATATAAACATTCAGTGACAGAAAACTTGAATATAAAAAGCAGATTAAGGTTAAAAGAGAAAGACATGTCAAAAAAGAAATATGAAAAGCAAGGAATTTAGTCAGGCTACAAAAAGGGAGTACGATTTGGTATTAGTTCTTCACAGCATTAATTTTAAATGGCAAACCTGTCATTTTGTGTTTGGAATCGTTTTTCATTTTACTACAAAATAATCTCAACAAACTAATTGTTGTTGTATTTGTTCTTGTAGTCAGTCTGAAACAGGCTGCTTATATTACCATGATGACAATTTATTGTTCAAAGAGGTATATTCAGTGTTATTCCTATAAATCAAATTTTAATTTTACTGATATGGGGAAGAGTTTTACGGTTTCACCCAATACACTGAAAAAGGGAAATTTTGGTCCTGTAAATATTACCTCGGTTTTAATGTGTAAAATTTACAGCAAATTGCCATATGAGTGTCTTTACTTCAAAATGACACAGAAGAACACATTTTAATTAATGTGTTACTCAGAATTAATACTAGTAAATCTACATCCCAAAACAGAAAGTAAATTGTAGTTGATATTAGTAGTAAACGTTGTGCATGTTTCCTTGTCTGACCATGTTTAGGTCAGAAACAGAAAATATTGTTAACTTGTCAGCTGCAAGGTGGAGCAGTCTGTTTCCTGCAACAAGAAAGTTCCTGGTTCGATTGCAGGGTCTTTCTGAATGGAATTTACATGTTCTCTCTGTGCATGAGAGGGTTCTCTCTGGGTACTCCAGGGTACTCCCATAGTCCAAAAACACAACTTTAATTGGCTCCTCTAGTATCTCCTTTAGGTTTTATATCTCTGTGTATTGTTTACTACCGCAACAAAAGTACATCTTTTGTTGATAAGAGAAATTTGGGAGTCAAATTTATTTGAGTTTATTTGATTAATCAACTCTTCTTAGTTAATAAAATCAACTTAGAGTTTATTGAGTTAAATTTATAAAGAATTTCTATGTGGAAAAAGTGACTGAGCTTTTTCTAGGTAAATGACACTCCTAATTTATTTCAGTGTAGGTGAGACAGGTGACTGACTGGTTAGAAATGAGAAGTCAGCATTTAACTCCAGGAACAATATGATTGAAAGTTTTAGTGATCTTTGTATCCATTACTTTATTAAAGTTTAGTGTACCTTAAAAACATAAATTGGACCATTATTTTAGGGTTAGAAGTTAAAAGATCAGCTGTGTGGAAGTATTACTGCAGCATGAAACAGCAGGATAAAGATGCAATGCAATGTTTAATCATGTTTATCTGTTGATAATGTTTTATTTCTGTTTTCCTCTCTCTCCAACACATTTCATCTGAAATAACAAAGACATCATCCGCCAGCCGTCTGAAGATGAAATCATCAAGTTGGCGCCTCCCCCTAAAAAAGCATGAGGTCAATACCCAGAGTCTTAATCTTTGCACCTTGATTTCTCCACTTCTGGCACTCAGATCGACCAATTAACCATTGCTGATCGACCCCATTACTTACTCCCACCTCAGCCTCCCCCCACACCACCCCCAGACCTACATATATACACACATATATGCCAATATACACATCACTTCCACTTTAGCTACCACACTCCACGACACGGGACCACGCAGGACGCCGCCGGTAACTCCTACCAATCAGATCGTAGCAACTCAGCCTTATCCCCAGCTGAGGGGAGAAGGGAAGCTGCATTAAAAAAAGACACTTCAAGATAAAATGTGGAGATGGACCAACGTAGTATTTCTATGAGGAGAAAACTGAAGTCTATCCTGAATGCTGAGTGGGTCAGTTCTGAATGAGTGTGTTTTTTGTCATGTTGTGTGTTCATGTCACTTTGAAGTTGTCAAAGATGATACAAAAATGACGTCTGCCCGCGACAAAGCAAAAGTTACAGACCTTACCGCTGATGAAAACACAATTAAATGGCATTATTTCCTGAAACGCGAATATCAGAAAACATTTGTGGATATATGCAGTGATACTTCACTGTAACTAATGTATTTGTGTTTGGTGAATTAAATCACTTTAAATCCAGTTTGTTTGCAGCCAAACTCTTGAAACAATATTTCTTGAAAATGTAAGATTCGTATTTCAACACACGTATATAACCAAGTGCTTTAGACAACAGAAAACAACCTCCTGGTAAGGTTGGATTATAGAAAAATTACATTACCAATTGTCTTTATTCTTTTCTGTGAAGGGGCTTGTTTTAGCTTGTAGCTAGCTACATAAATATCCAGGCGTGTTTTTGTGATAAGGAAAGTCATTTAAATACCTAAGACGTCTGTTGATTAGCCAAGAGTTAGCGTCAGCGCTAATTGTGGCGGAAGTGCGAGTTGTTATTTTTCCTCCCTTTGTCTAAACAAGAAGCTAAGCTAAGCTATCTGCTGCTTGATGAAGCTATGATTGAGAATCAATTTCCTAATATCTGAGCCTGACTCCTGGAAATAAGCATGTCTCCACGAATACCACTATTCCTTATAACGTCATCATGTTCATCAAGTTACTTGATGCTAAATGATAACATCAAACTCAATCAAATGAACAGTTTCTGTTTCTCCAAGGCTCTTTGAGTATTCCCTTTACTGTATCATGTTAATGTGACAGAGAAAATCTGTCTTAGTGGGACATTTATAAAATCACCAATATTTGCCTTTAGCTCATGGTCACTGCAAGAGTTATTTAAAGCAGTTATTTAGTTATAGCATTTATTTCTTCTCTTAGGATTTTCTTTTCATTATTGGGACCAGTCAGAGTCAATGTTCTTTCTGGGAACAGATTAGAGATGTAAATAAATAATATATTACAAGATCCGATTGTAGAACTAATATAATTTTCTACAGTTTTTGCTCTTTTTGGGTAAATTAATTTAACTAGCTCTGGCAAG
This sequence comes from Jordanella pulchra, assembly GCA_034780135.1. Classification (NCBI taxonomy): domain Eukaryota; kingdom Metazoa; phylum Chordata; class Actinopteri; order Cyprinodontiformes; family Cyprinodontidae; genus Jordanella; species Jordanella pulchra. Next base: position 8,465 of record JAUZNJ010027759.1, on the reverse strand, counting down.
AACTGCTGAGCATTCAGTTAGCGTGGCAAAAGAGTGTAAATTAAATGTTACCTAATTCCAAAGTATTTATCCCTTTTTAGGCAAAGGAAGGTTGGACTATGGTTTCCATACATTTTGGGAGAGTTAGATATCATGTGTTGACTTTTCCTGTTACATGATCTCAACATGTTTATCGTTTATTGTTGCCATAGTGTTTGTCGTTCAGAAGCTAACTGACCAGTGTATATTGGAAGACCAGTCAAGGTTTCTAAGAGGAAAACTGAAGTTCTTTACCAAAATGTACACATCGTGATATCAATCCCCAACGCGCTCATTATCTGACTATGCCATTTCCGCCATGCACCGACTCAAAGACAAGCTAGCAGACTGTTGAATCGAAACTTTTATGACCACTCTTCTGAACACTGTGTATCTTTTTCCCCACAACAAAGCCTTAGCAGAGTTTGCATTTACCCCAAATAAAAGATTTTAAAAAAATTCACAACTGTGAGCAATTTGGCGTGTGTAAAGCAGAAACAGGCGTCAGCACACGCGTTACTTCAATCAAAGCAGCTCTCCATTTTAATGAGAGTGATGCAACTCTCCTTTTGAGATTTGCTAAGAATTTCAGTGTCAGTGAGTACAGGATGTCTGTGGTCTATTTCTGCAACCGTCTTTGCTGTCCTCGAAGCTGTAGGATTTAAAGCTGAGCCATCAAGATCTCTCAGCCGTATGACTAGTTATTTACCCAAGCACTGACTCTCTTTTGCTTGTATTCCTTTGCCACTATGCTCCAATTCAACCCTAGTGCCAATGACCGAGACTTTTAGTTGGATCACAGTTCGTGTGGTCTGTTTTGTTTTGCTTTATATAGCTTGACTTGTATTGTATTGCTGGAGAGATTTGTATCCTATGCATTAATGTCTGTAAGAAAAATCTGTCTAGACTGCAATTTAACAGAATGGAGATCTTTGTCATATGCCAGGGTCTTTAAGACGATCGTGGTTTTTTATGTTAAATTTGCATTATTTTTCAAGTAGAACTGGGTTAGCTAACAGGAACTGACAGAGCACACCTTAACAAAGAAGAAGTGGGGGAAACATCTGGAAACTGGGGAGGAAACAAATGTTTTTGGAAGCGAATGGTGTGACCCCATTTATATAATTTTTACTTTATCTGTTTCATCGTTGTAGGTCATGTCAATCAGTTTTATGAGTAACATTAAATGAGATTTATTTAAACCCACTTTCATATCAATGTTATTTTAATTTAACTAAAATAAGAAGATCTTATTGTCCAAAGCTGCATGTTGAGTACAACATAAAATTACTTTTAAGTTTCTTTTGTAAGTTAAAAATCCTAACCTTTAATATTTTCTTATTCTTAATATTTGATTTCCGTGTTTTTGCCATTTTCTTCCATTATTTCTATAATGTCTATGCTCTACAGTTTTCTTTGTATTTTAATTTCACATCCTATTTACTTCTAATTTGGTTAATTAGAACCAAGTGAATTCTAGCAAAACAACCGTATATAGCCTCCTGATGGTAAAGATTATTATCATCTGAACAGCTTTCAGTGCAGCTTGTAAATTGTATTGAACCTAGTTTTTAGAAATTGACTGATACAACTTCTTTTAAGGCTAATATGAATAACAGTTATTTTAACATCAGTCTAAATGATCCCTAGAATGTGCTAAAGATATTTTTTGACCAATCCTTGCAGCCAATATTTATTTTTTATTCTTACGTGTTAAAAATTACTAAATGATAAAAAACATGTTAAAAAAAAGTCTCAAATTTTAAAAAAGACGTTTATTAAAAAAATCAAACAAACTGTAACTTATGCATGAAAAATGGAGGAAGTGGTACTTCACATGATGGCTTGGCTGCTGAATGCACTTTCATATCGGCTGATGCTGATACAAGAAAGAAATACTAATATAACAGAAAATATTGTCCAGTCGATGAATCATTCTTAGTAGCTTTAGCTTGGTTGTTATAAAATGAAATCCCAATGAACAAAAATTTGCTTTGATAACATAAAAAAATTTGACAAATGTGAAAAATAAAACCTAAATATTTTACTTTACTGCATGGCAGATGGCCTCAGTATTTCCTTTTAATTCACATCTTCACATTTCATCTCCACTTAGGATCCTCTAGAAATTGTCTAAAGAAGACATGTTTTTAATTATACGTCAAACATGACAGTCATATAGACTCTGTGTGTTTTTTGTGGTAAGAACAGTATGTAACATGTTGAGGATATAAGTTGTCACATTATTCATGTTGATCCTCCCCAGTTTCCAGGCTTGTAGCCCTTCCAGCTCTTGTTTAGCATCATTCAGTTGAACGTGAGGTAAATCCATCTCACAGGAAGGCAGAAGCTATGTCTGCTATGACCTGTGTGTAACGCTTATTCCCAGTCTCACAATGTCTTTGCTAAATGTTTTAACTACCATTTAACAGTTTTGTTGAAAAAGTTTGTTAATTCTACAAACCAAAAGGCAGATTTTTCTTTCCAGATCTTTGCATGTGTTTCTAATATTTTAAATGAAATCCCTAAAAGAGGTTAAGGGGCAATGGTTTTATGTTTTGTTTGTTTGTTTTGTTTTATTATTAAAGCAGTTTTTAAATACCTGCTTGTGAAATTTTATGTGAGATTTTTTTTGTTTCTGTAAGGAATTCCAATTAGCAGTGGAATAAAACAAGCTTTTTATTTCTTTACTGATTTCAAACTGATTTCCAGCTGCTTGATGGTATCCAGATGAACACTTTAGTTCAAACGTTTTTCTTAAACAGTGTCTGCATCCAAATGTGGCTATGCTGAGCTTTTCCCTTCTCCTGAAGCTTACATATATATAAGATTCTGCTTCTCTATGTTAGCTCTCATTATTAGAACAGTCCTTCAGACTTTAATATGACAAAGATAAAAATTGAACGTAGCTTAACTTCTTTTCTGTGCAGCTACTAGCACATAATATAAACATATCAGCCACAGATGATGTCAAATTTGGATTTCATGTACAAAATACATATCAGCTCAGTAAATGCTGCAGAGGTTTAATCCAATTGTTCTCATGTTAAAGACCTAATGAGGATCAATATGTGTGGCACCCATTCTTTGGATGTACAGTATTTAGAATGTGAAGCTAACAGTTGACTAAAATTAATTCCAGAATTGTCCCCCTGAAAATTAGACCTTTTTATTCTTTTCCTTTAAATTTTATTTGGTTGTAAATATGTATTTTGGATATATATGTCATGGTGTTTGTTTTCAAATTGATTAATTTATTTAATGCCTATATATTGTTGTTTTTACATGTCTTGATTTTGTTTTGCTAACTGGAGACATGTCAAGAGGTTCAAACCATGTATACCTTGTATTATTCCTATCAGTTTCTTCATTCATGATTTGCTGTTTCAGCTTTTGGGTGATATTTTTTAAGGTGAAAAATAAGAAATAGGTGGTATTCATTTGTTTGTATTTTCTGATATGTAACTTTATGTTTAACTGTGTTGTATTTTGATGAGACGTGTTGTGGTCACTGCTTGTATTACAATTTATTATTCAGAGAGTTTCCAAATCATGATAAAAATAGATGCGGCAGAAGTTCTTACTTTTGTCAATGTAAGTTTGTTGGCTGTGAAAAAGAAGGATAACATGTTGAAATCTTTATCCTGGGATTATAAACCATGCACTATTATATTGAAGACCCTGATCTAAAAATGTTAGAAAGTTTAGGCTAAACAAGGCTAAATATGCTATTTAGCTAGCTAGCCATCTAATTTTTTCTTTTACACTATTTTTAAACTTAAAAACATCAGATAAAAATCTTTAATCCTTACAAGGCGGTCTTTTCAATCAGTTTATTTGCATCACTTTTACAGATCACTGTCCTTTATAATTTTCGTTTTCTTCATACTGTGTTTTCAGGGCTTTCGTTTGATTTGCTGTTTTATGATCCTCTGTTAGTGAGTAGCTAAATGGGCTGTAGATGAAAGCTGATAACTATTAGAATGATGAAATGGGTAGGGCATGTAGTAAACAGGAGGTTTGGCAGTTTAAAAAGGAAAGCGTTGAGCCAATCTGAAAGTTATTCATTTGGAAAGTATCAAATGATCCTTTTGAATAAGGAGGTTCTGATGTGTTTCTCTATGAAATTATGAATCAGCTCTGTGATTCCAGGAAACATCTTTTGAAGAGCAATGTTAGCTCTGTATGTAATTTTTCCACCAAACAGATCAGAATGTTGCTGCCTTGAATGAAAGTTTACTTTACTTTCTGCAAAGCTGCACAACAAAAAATGAACAGGACAGATAAAGGTTTAAATTTTTGCACAGAAAAGAATTTATCTTCCACTCTATGACCTAAAACGAACATACTCAACATTTACCAGGTGTTTCTGGTTAATAATCCTGGTTTCTGATAAGAGCTTGTGTTTGATTCAGAGATTTGAGGAGTGTGTGTGTGTGTGTGTGAGGCCATGTTTTAGCAAACTTGTGGGGTCAATTTCTCAGAAATATACTACATTTTGGGGACTTATATGTACTTGTGGGGACCAATGACTGGTCCCCATGAGGAGAAGTTCTCTTCTTAGGGTGGGGGTTAGGTTTAGGACTCAGGTGTGAATAGAGTTGTTGTTAGGTTTATGGTTAGGCATGCCTTGGTGATGGTTAAGGTCAGGGTTAGACCATTGAAATGAAGTAAAGTCAATGGAAACTCCCCACAAGGATAGTGTGACACAACATGTGTGTGTGTGTGTGTTTTTTGTCAATAGAAATAAGAGGCTATTTTGAAGTGATGTATTTGAAGTGCTTTTCATATAAACTTGACGGTGTTATCTGTACTGTTGGTGGTGGTTTAATTAAAGGCGTAGACATTTTTGAGGTGGAAGGTTTGATGCCAATCTTAATATATTGAAATGTAAAGCTGGAGGCTTATGCAGATAGACCCAGTGTCGGAGCATTTTTAGTAGTCCTGAGGAGATAGAAAACAGGCAGAGCTTTTTAAATCTCTCAATTTTCAGTTAGTCTGATAATTTCTCATTGTTGTCTTTTATTTTGTAAACCGCATATCTCTGTGATGGTGTAGCAAGTGTCAGAAACTAACCATCCTGTCCAGTTCGGACCTAACACTCCTGAATAGATGTTCTTATGTAGATGCTGGTTTGGTTTGAGGCATTAAACTGATCCAGTTCTCACTCAGTATTATTGTTACTGCATTAACTGTTCATTCACCTCCGGCTCAATGCTATTACCAGCTGTTAGATTCCCCTCTCATAGGGGATGGAAAGTACTTCAGGATCATTTTACAGTGATTGTAACAGATAAGAGGGGAGAAAAAATAAAAATGTTGCTTTTTGTCATGATTTATGAGACTAAACTGAAATTATGCCATTTTGTCATTGTGCTAAAATGATATAAATATGTATTAAAATATATTTGCTAACCGAAGCTAAATCGTCTGGATCTATTATTTCAGATGTAGGTGAGTTTACAGAATGAAGATAACTTGAATGATTTGAATGGGACCTCGTTATCTGATCAGATGGACGATCAGGAGAAATATGAAGTAGGATAGTGACGAGGAGATCTGCTCGAGTTTTAAGATCTACATTTTAAAGAACAAACATTTTCACTAAAGGCGTGAAGTTCAGAGGTAGGGGGACATTGTCAGGCTTGTAACCCCCACTCTAACCTCTCGGCCTCCAAATGACAAAAGACCATTATGGTTTAATACTTGAAAATTGTTTATTCAAACAACAGGATGTGTTTTTAGAATAGATCTTTGTGCCTGAGGTCCTTTTAAAGCTATTGTTTGAATTCATTTTTGTATGCGCTTGTTAAACACCAATAATACCTAGCTGGTACATGTTTAGGTTAAGTTTTCCTAAGCAGTTTATCTAACTAGGACAGTTCTTCTGTCAGGATGAAAAGTAATAAAGATTTGGGACTGAATTAGGAGCACAGTCAGAGTGGATCATTCTTACCACAGAGCTCTGTCACGGTGCATTTGGATGTCATAAAATAAAATAATAAAATGTGAAACAGTTTGTATATACAGAAAATACCACAATTATATCTTATCATTTAATTTGGTTAAGAATGTTTTATTTCACTAACAGTTTATGACTCATTATAGCAGATCTTTGTTGTCTGAGGGACCCTGTAGAACCAACAACTTAGAGATTCAAACTGGCAAGAAAGAGGAGGAGGAATATGTGATCAAATATTCCTTTTTGTCTTCTGTGTGTTTTTGACAAAAGGTTTAGTAAAATCTTTCTGTGCTTCACCTTATATGTTTCTTCTTAATGGTTTCTTTCATATCAGCACATGGTTGATTTCACTGTTGATCATAAGACTAACCAGCTTCACTTGATCTAAGCAAACGTTTCTTCAAAACGTTTATGATTTTTCTCCCGTTGATATAAACTTAAAAAAAAAAAAAGCAAAGATCTCTGCAAATCCTGCCAGCTTGTAAAAAAAGTAAACGGAAGTCTAATCCTAAACCTTTGATCTAAAACATTTGATCACTGGTTTTAAAAGCTGACTCTTCAAAAATATTTCTGTGCTTTTGACCTGCAATAAACATCCTTTGTAATTGTCGTTATTTAGAGTAAACCTTTAGGTTTCACAGAAATTTAATCAATAAGCCAATGTAAGTTTGAGGACATGAACAGTAGAAGCTTTAAACCAAACAAACTCTTGAGAATAGTGATGTGACAACGCGTTTTATTACTGTATGTCTTGCGTAGAAGATATTGAAGCTTGCATCGATCACGTTTGGAATGACATTCAGGATCTCAAGAGATGTCTGTTTGCAGTTTTTTAAAGATATCATATAACAAATTGGAGCTGATTTCTACATCAACTTTCATATTGGTGGAATTTTAAAGCTCTGATAAAAAGGAACCAGCCTACTGCAGTAGAAAAGCTGCTTTTAGATATAAATCAATAAACATCTGAAAATATTGGCACCATTACGAAGCAAAACAATCCGATTTAAATTATAACCACTGAGGTGCCATAAAACCACAATGGAAATTTTGGGGCGTAGAAGACAGATGTTTTGATTATTTTGATCATTTAATGTGTTTACTGTTAAGTAAAGACAAGCTAACAAGATGGACCATTGTAAGGGACGGAGCCAAAAACAAATGAGAGAGGCACAGGGAAGTCATTGATAAAAATATATGCAAAATATATGGGCTCATCAAAGAAAACCAATGACAAAAATCCACATAATCCAAACCTGACACAGGAAAAGACCGCTTTCACTGACACACAAGGGAAACATATATATGTATATGGCCGTTTCTCAATACTCAAGAACGCAAGTATGGACAGGTACGTTCTTCACAAGAACGCCAAAAGTCTGGACTCAGGGAGAACGCAGGACAGATCTGTCCATTGGAACTGAAGCATACTCGTGACGTCACCGCATTAAAAGCTCGTCTGGAGCTGTATTTAAAGTCCTATTGTTAATAGTCTCTAGATAATAATACATTTTTTTCATTTATTTAATGAATGATGATCAACACACACACACATAAGCAGGACTAAAATTGACCTTTTGCCGAATAAAAAAAAAACGCCATCAGAGCCACCGGTACTTCACACACAGCTATGCCGAGAGAGGGCTGCTGCAGACGGGCTAACGTTAGCTTTGGCTGCGGGTAGCCTCGGAGCTCTGCTGGTCGCCACGGTTCTCTCAACTTCGGAACTTAAAAAAAAAATTAGGCACTAAATCAGTAAATGGGCCACACAGTAAAGCTTGGATGTATAATATTCTCGCCTTGAATGGTCTTAAGACGTACTTATGTGGAACAACGGCAACAGAAAAATGAACTTTTAGCTTAATACACTGAGCTCTGTTAGCGCAGCTCCGGAAGCTGTTGCTGCCGCGGTGCATGCTGGGAAAACTGCCAGCCGTACAATGCATCAAGTCTGCTCTGATGCATGCTCAGTGAAGAGGGAGGAGCGAGAACAACATCCGGGGATTTTTCCGTTCTCGGTCTTGTGTTCTTGTAAATTGGAACAGTACTCGGCCCGAGGCTGATGACGTTTCGCGAGTACACGAGAACGCAGAAGTACGCATATTGAGACGGTCTGAGAAACGGCTTCTATATACACTGATCAGGCCATTTTGACACAGGAGGGAAACATAAAATACATTTGCCTAAACAAAACTACAACAAAAGACTAAACCAATCAGCACCATACTAAATCAGTAACCTATGAGGAAGAGGACTTAAATATTAAACTTCCCAAATTTAATTATAGAAAACAAAACCAAATACAGAAACCTTAAACCCTTCCTACACTCTTCTAAAAGTAAGTGGAAGAGTCCAACTAGCCTCCATGTCAATAAGGAGATTCTTTACTGGCCTCACTCATGACAGCTTCCCAGGAACTGGCAACTCAAATGAAAAATATATTAATGTACAGAAAATCAAACAAGCAAGAAATGACAAAATGAGT
>JAUZNJ010027757.1:0-10805 GCA_034780135.1 Jordanella pulchra | reverse complement strand
GAAATATCTTAATTACTTATGTTCAAATGTGTTTTCCATATCAAATGTTCTAAAAATTTAAAGATTGCCATTTTATGCCATTTTAGTTAGGTGTGAAATATTAATATAGGTTTGAATATCTGTGAAGACTTATTTGAACAGAACATTGATTCTGGTAATTGATGAGCTGAATACACCGAAGGCCCTGATGGTTCTCCGCTCATTAAGGCTGTATTTAAGTAATAATTAATCTTCAGATTGTGAACCGCAGCTGTTTTAGGGCGATCTAATGGTTTTTCATTAGAAGACCAGTAAGAAGGTTCCAGTAATCTGTCCATAATGTTTTAGCCCTTCACCCTGTTCAGTCTGGCTACTGTTGTTGAGAAGCAGCAGCAGATGCTATTAATCTTTAACATCTTAGGAGAAAACATCCCCGCCGTCATGTGAATATCTGCACTTTACACTCAGCCGGAGGAAACTTCGACAGAATCCCGACCATCATGAGTAAATGAGTTCACTCACAGAGGAATGAAATATCTGTCTGTAGAGGGGAAAAGAACAAGGTAAGCTAATTTGTTCTTAGGAAGCTTTTATTTAGGATTTAAATTCATTTATTAACATTTTAAGACTTAAACCTTTTTAGTTCAAACTTCAGCTTAAAGTTGCAGCAATCACTTTTCGTTCTCCTTGCAGGCAGCAGGTCAAATAAATCGGAACAATTTGCTCCATATTTAATACAACAGTTTGTAGTTTTTGCTTTATAGGGTTATTTTTGTGTTTTTACCACAAACGCTGCTGGGATGGCATTCTTAATGTGATCTCACATAAAACCCTGCTGACTTTGTTTCTCCCGTAGGTTTAAAATGTTTACGAGGTGGTTAACGTTCACGGCTCTTCTGGCTAGCTCTTTGAATTCAGGAAGCCTGGGTTCGGGTTGGGGTTCAGTGACTTTTGAGTCAACCTGCAGGGTCAAAGGTGAACCAGAGGAAAAGCTGATCTTCCACTGTGGAGATGGGAAATATGAAGGTGAGGATTTTATTGGATCATCTTCTATAAACAGCCTTTAAGGTGTCACTGCTGGAGTGGGAATAGTTTTAAACCAGCTCTTGATTCCAGTTAATCACCTTTTCTTCTAAAGTGGTCCCGATAGGTTTTCTTTGGTTGTGTTCAGTTTTAGCCTGGTGAAGTTCCTCTTACAGCAATCTTTATTGCTTAGCCATTGAACTCGGAGCTTTGAATCATCCAGGCATAAAAAAAATCTCTTCTGAACAGAGAAATGAAACAGGGTGACAGACTTGGACTGCAAAAAGTGAACAAAAAGTGGGACAGATGCTTAAAATAGGTGTTTTTGCAAATGATTTATGTAGGTAAGTAAAATGATCCACCATCGAAATAAGATTTTTTTGCACATAAAAAAAATCTTATTTTTAGTTTATTATATATAATCCTCTTATGAGGGCTAAATGACTGAAAAAATACCATTATTTTAAGAATTTCTTATTTGTTTTTAGCTCTATTTAAGATCAATTCTAAAACTAGATCGTGGCCAGCAGACTTTTACATTCTGTTCATCTTTAAAATGACATACAAGAGAAATTTAAAAGAGAGAATATATCATATAAGCAACAAGGGTATTATCCCTGAATTTTTCCTCTAAAATGTAATAAGATAAAAATGGCATCAGACACAGTTGCTTAGATTGCAGTGGTTTAAAGAGCCATCCTGCTGAATACACCAACCTTTAGTTTCTAATGCAAAATCTAATGGTCTGAGTTTGGTGAAACATTTCATTTATTTGGAAAAAGACTTAAACCTGTAACTCGTGTGGAATAATCCAGTCCAGGTTTGAGTTGCCTTCATGTTGTTTTTAAAGCAGGACCCGATGCAAGGTGTTCAAATGCAAAAAAATGTGTTTTCAGTATTAAGGTTTTATAAATGAAAAAGCATTTTAACTGAATCTGGAATAGAACAAAACAATCCAGTTTAAACTTAATATAGTATTGGTTAAAGGTTGACTTGACTTAATAAATCCAGCTGATTAGCTCTTTAATTTAGTCATTTTATGAAAACTTCTATGGGATGCCAACCTCAGCCCTGGGAAAATTCAGGAATGGACAGTAGAAACAGACTACTAAAGAAAACCTACAATAAAATCATTCAAGGTTCAAGCTCTACTACAAAACCTGAGAAAAAGTTCCTTTAGGTGAACTTCTGTAACAAGGCAAGTTTTAGATTAAAACATGAAAAGAAAAGTCTAGATGTGAATGAAAAAAAAGGCTAAAAGATCCCATTTCAAAGCAGAATTTAAAGTTGTCCAGTTTGTGTCGACACTCCACTAATTTAAAACTCTGAAAAACTCACAGCTCCTGTTGCACTTAGATAAAATGCTAACGGGTGGGTCTGGATGGTAGTTCAACGATAGTCCAAAGACTGAGCTCTGCCACCTGGGGACAGGGTTATATCCTAAAAAGAAAAGCAAGTTTTGGAAGGTAACCTTATTGGATGCACTAAGCTTCTTGGAGAAATGAAAACACAAGTAAATAGTGTGAGGAAACAGGTTTTAAGTCAACAAACTTGTCAGCATCTATATCTTTATATCTTTTCAAATGAATCAAATACAAATTTGACCAGTTCTTAAATTTACGCAATATTTAACTTTCAAAAACAGCAACATTAACATCAAGTATGAGTTTTGTAACCTTCCCTTATTTTATTTTTTCGCTTGTTTTGCACCTGCCACTGGGACTGAAGGTTAACAACAATCCGAGACCTCTGAGCTTATTTTATGGTCATTCTCCAAGATTAAAAAAAATACATATAATAAAATAAACTTTGTAACAGGTAAATCAAATAACAAAATGTAAAAAGTACTTTTAGTTGTAACACTGTTTCCTTTTTCTTTTGCTACAGTCTATCCTAAAGTATTTTTGAAGTGGTGTAAATCGTTTACAGAACTACTGACCAATCACCTTGTGCATAAAAGTGTTAGCCTTGCTAATTGGATGGATTTATAAAAATAAAAAATACTAAATGTGCTGAACAACAAAACTCTGAAATGATTGAATGCTGAGAACGAAATATAATTTCTGATCAGTTTTCTCGTTTATCTTTATAATTATAAACTAATAAAATGTAGATACTTGATGTGTTTGATTTATTCCGCATTTATTTTTTGAAATATGATCCTCAGATGACCTGGACAAAAAAAAAAAAGATGAAAAAAGCAGCCAGAATAAAATAAAAACTTTATACTTTGGTTGTAACCAGTTTGAACATTTTTACTCCTCGTGTTCTAGGCGCTGTCCAATTCTGGCACACCCCATTTGGTGACCTCCAGAGCTCTGGTTCACAGTCTAATCTGGACTCGGTGTTTATTCACCATGATGGGAACCTTGTGATCCCAAACTCCAGCATCCATCACAGTGGCCTGTATTACTGCATCCTGCTTCACACGGATGGATCCACACTATGGCCCTATGAGCTTCATGTAGGTGTCAACCAAAAAACTGTGGAGGACGAGGATAAGCGAAGCGTCGGTTGTTCTGCACACAGGTTCAGGAGGAGCGCAGGTTTCCCAGAGAGGAACCAAGCAGCGATTTCAGATGAGACTTATGCAGGAGCTGTGGCTGCATCGGTGCTGCTGACTTTTTTGGTGGGATTCAGTGCCGGTGCTCTGTTACGGTCTCGTGTTCTCAGGTGGGTTTGGAACAAGGATTGGTATTTTATCAACAAATTTTTTCCTTCAAATTTTATAAGCTATTTCTCTCCTATGTCCAGTTAGTATATTGTTTTTAATTTAAAAAAATGCATGTTATGTAAATGTATTAGTTTTAACGAGTTTCAGTTCATGGTGCTTTAGAAAAAAACAAAACAAACAAAAAAAAAAACCCTAAGATTAAAGAACTGATAGTTGTCTAAATAAGCACCTTACAGAAAAAACTAAGAACACTTCTTCTTCCAAAGGTTTTAATATTTAAAGAAGCAACTAGATGGTAAATAATGTATTGTTACTTGTGGTGAAAATCTTAAAAACAGGAAACAAGGTTTGCTGATCTGGATCATGTAGATAGATGTGATACCAATAACATCTGTCCATTATTCTAAACTATCCAGAGGACAACATCTGCAACTCCCAGTGCCAGCAAAATGACGCTGAGTTCATATTAGACTCGACATGTGAAATATTCAAGTCAAAAGACTGTAGAGCAGGAAAAAGATTAAAGTAGTAAGGGTTGTTTTGAATGGTAGCGAGAGAGAGAAAAAACAAACATCCGTTTTGTTGACGTTTGTAAAGCTCCTTCTGAACGATTGTTGACATTCAGGATATCAGACCAAACTTGTGAAACAGGAGGTGGGGTGGTGAGGATGTGGTCGTCGAGTCGACCACGACGTTTTCTGTACATCTTTGTCAAATGTGACTCCAGTTGTCCTGCTGCTGCATTTTGTTAGAAAGTGGATCAACAAGAGAATGATTTAAAACTGATGCAGTAATGAAGCAGTAAAAATCTAAACTTTACCAAAACGCTCTGGCAGGGGTTAGGGGTCCCCGAAACATTTAAAGCAACTTCTTAGAGACCAGTTTAAAATTCCTGACTGATGTGATTTAATGTGGTTCTGAATAATGGGATTGGTTCCTAATAAAAACAATAAGAAACCTTTTCCCTCTGCAGGTTTAGAACAGTGAATTTGTCCCAAAGCTGCACAGGAAAAAATAACCTGAAACAAACTGAAGATGACTGACAGACATCCACACATTTACTAACCAAACACATTCATTTCAGATGCTTACAGGCATTCAGGGTGAGGATGTCACGAAAGAAGCGACAACATCAGCCTGATGTGCCAGACGGCTCTCGTGTCACCATGACAACCCTGCCCCCCATGTATGATAACCAGGCCTTTAAGACAGAAGCGATGCAGCATGACGCTCCACTGCCCAGAAGCACAGAAACACCAGTTTTACTTACAACCCCGTCTCCACCCGCCAAACCTAAGAGAAGCTTCCGGAGCAGAGAAGAGAAACAGGAAGGAGCTGCGTACTTGGAAGGATGCGACTACAACAGGGGGGAGAAGATGAAAGAAGGGGGTGAGAATGAAGCAGAGGAGGAAGAGTCTCCTAAACTCTCTGTCTACGTACAAGAAGATGAAGGGAGTCGGAGTGAAACGGAGGACGACTCCAGAATGGTGAAGAAAGGTGGAGCAGGGAAGCGGAGCAGAGAGGAGGATGGAGGACAGGAAACAGAGGAGGTGGCCCAGTCGCCCCCGGAAACTGATGACGAGACGAGCAATAACAGCGAGGATGACACAGCCAAAGAGGGGCCGCCGCCGTCATCTTCCCGCCGTCGTCGGAGCCGCGTTATCCGTTTATACCAGTATGACGAGGACGGCCAGAGATACGGCCACCTCCCGGATCCTGCCCCCCAGGCTCCAGAACCTGCCCCCAGACTCAAACATCGCTCCCTGTCTCTAACGCGGCTGAACGCCATCATGGCGGCAGCCTCCACAGGTCCCATGGAGTCGGGGAAGGAGCAGGGCGAGGAGCAGGGCTTCCAGATGAAGATTTAAGACGACCATTCAGACCGTGAGAGGAGAGGCAAACAACCTCAGACTAAAACGAAGTCTGCTGCCGATGGTCAAAGAAGTTTAAAGATGTGCAATAAACTCAGAGTGTGACCCGCCTCTCGCTGCTGGAGAGGGGGACCAGCCCTCCCCGAGCCCCACAAGAGTATGAGTTCAAAAAGATATTAAAAAAAAGTCAACTTATGAAATTATTATCTGTTAAAGTGGTGAAATAATTAAAAACTTGTAAAACAGCACATTATGAAATGCAAACAGTCACGGAGAGGTAACAGCTCCTAGTTTCTGATTGGCTGATGTTAAAGCAGACAGCTTAAATAAAATCATGATAAACACGCACTTCTGATAACACATTTAATAAAACAATTTGTACTTAAATGATCACATTTAAATTGGGATTTTGTGGCCCTTGACTGCAGCACTAGAATGGTTTTAAAAAACGCTGCTCATTAAAGTTGTTTAGAAATGGAAGATGAAACACCAAGTAGTCGCGTTTTATCACCAGAGTTTAATCCGATGGGTGACTTTTACTAAAGATATTTTAGTGAACCTGTTTAAATTAAGGAAGATCAACCAAAGTCCTTTTCTCATCTCTGAAAATAATAAAAAAAGAAACTGAGTTTTAAAAGTTTCCATGAAGTTATTCTTATTAACAAAAATGATGTGCAGTAAATTACAAAATAAAACCAGACTTTTTAAAAATGTTTTTGTGATCAAAATGCATAATATACCCACATCTAATGGATTTAAAGATTATAAACATAAAGCAAAACCTCAGATTTAAGAGTCTTTGGGACTGAAATAAACAGCAGCTATAAAATACATTTTTGTTCTTTACACCTTTTTCTCACAATCACTTGTATCGAATCAAAGAAAAATATTTATGAGGTACAAAGTTTGGTTTGGTTACGCAATACCAACAGTTTTACTAGGGAGTTTTTTTTTTGGCCAAGGGTCCCATTTACAGGGTATAGTTAAATGTTATACTGTGAACCTAAGAGAAAAGGGGAAGCAGGGTTTAACCGTGACCCAAACCATTAACATTTCAAAACATCTCATTCTACAGACCTTCAGCAAGAATAACAAAAAGAAAGGGGGGAATTAATGGGAATTACTGTTAGGTTTTTGATGAAAAGTGTCTTTCTTCCAAGGTAAATTGTTTATGCAACTAGGATGTCTTGCTGTACCTAACTGATACTTTGGGTTCAGAGCAACGGATGGAAAGTCAGTTCTTCATTGAAATTATTTTTCGATTTGACTCATTTCTAATCAGCAAGATTTGCTCTGAATCTCTTTGGTTATTTTGTTCATGTCAGAGAAAGTGGAGCGTTTCCTTCTCTCCCAGCTTCCTGAACAGAAGAAAAAAACAAATACTGTTTTGAACTTTACTGTTTAAAAGAACTTATTTTACCCCATTTCTGATTAACCCAAGTGATCACAATGAGGGGAAATCCAAATCCTCCAGGAGCTATTTTCATGCGTACATGTATACCATCCTTGTTTGTTTGCTGGTAATTTCAAACTGTAATAAAACAGCAGCAGGTAATTTTAAATTCATTTTAATAACAGTGAAAACATCTAAACAAGACAAAAACAATAACCAGGGAGGAAATTCAACAACTCCTTCAGCCCATTTCATTCCCCCCAATTCTCTCCACATGAACAAATATAAACTTCTACTCCGAGAGAAACGACTCCCAGTTTACCGCAGGCAGAGGATCTCTGACAGGATGTGAGTGTAGAGTCCACAGCGATGAGTCTACAGTCCAGGTTTTATCTTACTCCTGTTTTTTGTGTGGTTGTGTTGGTTGGATCAGAACCTGCCTTTGCTCTCATGTCAGCTGTTTAGTTTCTGCGGTTAGTTTTCGCTCTCCTTCCCTCTTGTTGGTGACGTACGGCAGCCTGGATGCCGACCTCGCCTTCTGCCACTCCACAAACTCATCTAGCAGCACAGGCCCTGTAGGACAACAAATGATTGAAATATATCACTGGTCAAAAGAAATTTAAAATGCTGTAAACTCCTGTCAGTCATCATCCATTTTCATGCTCTAGCTTCATTAAATCTAAGCTGGTGAATTTCTTCAATACTTCAATCAATCAATAAATCAATTACTTCATTTTTTACGTAAACTCTCCACATTAAAACTCAAGAAACAACAAAAAAGACAGAATAAAAAACAACATTAAACAAAACCGAGAGTTCACTAAAACAGGAATAGGTTCTAGCAAAGCTTATTTTTGCCTACCCTGTTTTTATTTTTTTTACATTACAACCTATCTTCACAATCCATACATAAAGTTACATAACAGCGTAAGATTTTATCATTTTAAAGTTCTTTTAAAGTTCACCAAAAAAGGACATAACTTAAAATCATTATTCAATTCATTCAGTTTCTCTTTTGCACATTTAAATATAAACAAACCTCACAAATTATACTTATTCTCTTAGCTTAAATAAGGACAGATTTTATTCAATGCTTTATACATTATTTCTATATAAACAACATCTTTAAATTGTAATTTATTACTTAGAATAAAGAGTTTATACTCACAAGCGCCGTCTTCGTCGTAATTACTGAGGTCTGCGTTGATGGTCCTGCTGAACTCCAGGACGTTGTACCACTGGTCTTTATTCAGCCCTTTGTACTTTGACTGCTGTGGAAGATAAGGTTAATATTAAAGGAGGAGAGTCACTGTGTTTCCACTGAGGTACATCCCAGGAGTTTATTTTTATTATCCATGGATCAACATTTAAAACAATAAAAACACTGGATCTAATGAAGGAATCGAATCAGAAAAACTGATTTTATCTCTCATCTAGCCATTAAGTAGGTTGGTGATAATTCATTAACATAATTTTAGACAGTCCTTAAACACAGTGCGTCCTTCAGATAAATCCTGCTCTGAAACATTAGCTTATACTCAGGTTTTCCAGGTTCCAATGAATTCGAGTCACTATGACTGAGAATTACGTCGTTAACTTTGTTAATAAATTAGAAATGGTGTTATTAGGGGATCTGTTTAAAGGGAATCTTCAACACACAATGAAGTGTGAGCTTTAAACAATTAGCGAGAAACACGTTAAAATTACGATGTTCATTTTTGGCTCTAGAATGGTGAAAAAAAACACCATGGTTCTTTAAGAGAACCGGATAACAATTGGATCGAGCTCCCTGGCTGAGAACTGAATCAAAACATCAAACATGTCCTCCTGAGTGTTATTAAATACAGTTGTGTGGAAAAAGCTGCTGTCCTATTTAGCTCAGCAAAACAAAACATATATATATTTATTAAAAAGGGTTGTGCTAAAACAGTGAAAGGAGTCAGAACCTAAACTGGTGTGAGACCAGTTGTGTGTTCAGATCACTTATTTAATTGTCCTTTAGGTCAAACAGGTCCTCTAGTTATTCCGTCTATGCTAATCATCCGCCAAAGTACGAAGTCTCGTCACATTCCCTGCACTGGTTGTATAAAACAGTTTTACCTCCAGGAACTGGCGGAAGACAGGAAACAGAGGCCAGGTCCTCCCCAGCAGCAGAGCCAGCATGGATGTAGCAGTGTCCATGTCCAAACTCCTCTGGTTTGTATCCTAACAACAAGAACAACAATGAGTGGGATCCCCCGGTTCTCAAACCAGAGCTATACAGTCATCTTTAACTTGAAGAGGTAGAAATCTGTGCAAATCACATAATTAACCATGTTTGCCCCAAGCATCAGGACAACAATGTTGTTTAAATGATATTTGAATTGGGAAAAGCACCAAGTAATGCGAGTGAAAAGAGGTGACGGGATAACAAAGCAGAGAAAGCTTTTACCCCAATTTTAATCCACTTTAACTAAACGTCACAATATAAAAACTATAAGCATATGGAGCAAAGTTCATTTTAAACAAGATACTAATGTTTTTAAACCTTTTTTTTTAAATGAAGCATTCAGAGTAAACCGGTTTAATACAAACTAAATCCTATATATGATTAACTATGAAGAGATGAACCTTGCCGATTTAAAACTATTCAAACTAAAACGAGTTTAAGGCATAAGAAAAAGCCTCAACAGCAATCAGAAATACCATGAAGCACAACATCTGTACATCACTATAAAGTTAAATCACTGTGTAGCCGTGAATTAAAAGCAGTATGCATCAACACTTACCCTGGCAAAGTCAAAGGCGTATCTGTAGATATTTTTGAAGGCTACAGAATCATTAAGCTCACTGCGCAAGTAGTCAAGTTTGCTTTGCAACCTCTCAGTACAGTCACATCTGAAAAGGACACAAATGTCGTCATAAATGTAAATTCTTGACAATACTAAAGCGGTAAAACAAAAAGCACCTACTGTAGTATAGTCATTCCCCTCAGCCATTCGTCTTTTGTGAAGTATCCCATTTTGGCTGCTTCTAGGTGCCAGGCCAAAACTAACATTATAATCTAAAACAAAACCAAGAAGAGGTTTTATATTTACTCCAGTCTTGATAAATAAAAAGGATCTCAGTCTGATCCAAATCTGACTCACATTCTCTGGTTCCACACCAATATCTTCACAGAACTTCTCCATGGCTTCTGGACCAACCACCTTATCAGGACCAGCATACTTGTGGAACCAGGCCAGGCACCTTTTACTGGAAAACTGCCTTTCAGAGCCGTTTGGCTTCACACCACGGACCTGAGGACGAGTAAAACTGAAACAAGAACACAAATTTAACCAAGAATTCCTAAAAGAAACGAAACCTAGATTATTGTTTCATTTCATGAGCTCAATAAGCTAAAGACGAAGGTTTCTACAACATTATTTGGAAAGTCCAAACTTTTCTAGACAACTATTTCAATTCACACATATAAAAATATGAACCAATATCCAAACCTGATATCAGTATTAACATTATGGCCAATATAACTCTTCGACTCTTCGTAAAGCTAGATTTCTTTTTAATACGGTGGCCAAACTTACCTAGTGCCATAACTGTTGAATTATCCATTCCCCCTGCTCTTAGCAGTAACGATTTTATGGGATTCTTTATAAATAAGATTCTATTAAAAATAAGATCATTGGCACTCCTCCAAATATGATTGGTTTATCTACAGAAGGTGACGCTGCATCTGAGGTAAATATAGAACCTGAACTTAGTTTTGAGTGTTTTGATCCAGTTGAACTCTCAGAGTTAGCAAAACTAAGATCTTCATCCAAGCCTTCAACTTGTATGTTAGATCCAGTTCCAACAAAGTTATTTAAGGAAGTATTCCCTCTGATTT